>BLSH010116610.1:125790-135969 GCA_018402905.1 Glandirana rugosa
CTTCCGGGACCTCGTGGTCCTGTTACCTTAATGGGTGTTTTACTGGGGTAAAACCTTTCGTTTGTGGGGTTACATATTAGATACTCATCTCAACTCGCTTGAAGATCTTCAGGCCCAAGACGACCAAGCCGGCTTGAAGCCCTGTTTCTTATCTTGTGAAATGGATTTTGGCCCACGCCTTGGTATGTATACGAGAAGTTTGTAGACCTATCACACACACTTTTATGTCGTATCTCTTCTCGTACTTATACCAACGCGAGAAGTGTGTGTCAAAGGTCTACAAAAGTCTTGTCACTATAATATAGTTGGCTCTTCACACACAGTTTGCAGATGTTTTCAGAACAGTGATATCATATCAGTGATATAATATCACTGTTCTGAAAACATCTGGAAACTGTGTGTGAAGAGCGCAACCATATTCATGCTCTTCTCTATGCTGTATTTTCACACACACTATCCAGATGTTTGAAGAGCATATGTATGGTTCCGCACCCGGTTTTAGGTAAAGTGTTCTATTCTTTGTCCCGAAGTTCGGCCGAACCAGCAGAACCCGGACTTCTAGAAGTTCGCTCAACTCTACTCATAGATTATACATTGGGGTGTTTGCTTTCCAAAATGGGGTCATTTTGTGGGTAATTCCATTGTCCTGGTGCTCCAGGGCCTTCAAAAGTTTAATGGGTCTTTAGGAAATTAGATGTGAAATTTCTGCTCCTAGAATGCCTGACGGTGCTCCCTGCATGTTGGACCTCTCTATGTGGCCAGGCTGTGTAAAAGTCTCACACATGTCGTATCGCCATACTCGGGATGAGTAGCAGAATATATTTTTGGGGGTTATTTTTGCTATGTGCATGCTATGTGTTAGAAATAACTTATAAATTGACCACTTTATGTAAAAATAAGAGCGTTTTCATTTTCTTTCCACGTTTTTCGAAGACTTGTGGAAAAAAATGAACCATTCAAAACACTCATAATGCCTCATAGATTATACGTTGGGGTGTGTGCTTTCCAAAATGGAGTAATTTTGTGGGTAATTCCATTGTCCTGGTGCTCCAGGGCCTTCAAAAATGTAATAGGTCGTCAGGAAACTAGATGTGAAAATTCTGCTCCTAGAATGCATGACGGTGCCCCCTGCATGTTGGACCTCTCTATGTGGCCAGGCTGTGAAAAAGTCTCACACATGTGGTATCGCCATACTCAGGGACAGTAGCAGAATGTATATTGGGGTGTAATTGGAAGTATACATATGCTCTGTGTGAGAAATAACTTGTTGTTATGACAAGTTTGTGCAAAAAAAAAAAAAAAATAATAATTTCTTAATTTTCCCAAGAATTGTGGAAAAAAAGTACAACTTCAAAAAACTCACCATGCCTCTTGCTAAATACCTTGGAATGTCTACTTTTCAAAATGGGGTCATTTGGGGGGTATTTGTACTTTCCTGACATTTCAGGGCCTCACAAAATGAGATAGGCCATCAGTGCATCAGGTGTGATCAATTTTCAATGATTTGCACCATAGTTTGTAGACTCTATAACTTTCACACAGACCAAATAATATACACTTATTTGGGTTATTTTTACCAAAGATAGGTAGCAGTATAGGTTTTGGCCCAAATTTATGAACAAAAATTACTTATTTGCAAAATTTTAGCACAGAAACTAAAAAAAAGTGTTTTTTCTTTCAAAATTTTCTCACTTTTTTCATTCATGTCGCAAAAAAAATAAAAAACCCAGAGGTTCTTAAATACCACCAAAAGAAAGCTCTATTTGTGTGAAGCTCTATTTTTGTTTGGGTACAGTGTAGCATGAGAGAGTAATTGTCATTCAAAGTGTGAGAGCGCTAAAAGCTGAAAATTGGTCTGGGCAGGAAGGGGGTATAAACGTCCGGTATTGAAGTGGTTAATCTCAGTATAAATACAGCTGTTCTGTGAAGCCCTCAGAGGTTTGTTAGAGAACCGTAATAAACAAACAGCATGAAGGGCAAGGAACACACCAGACAGGTCAGGGATAAAGTTGTGGAGAAGTTTAAAGCAGGGCTAGGTTATAAAAAAAATATCCCAAGCTTTGTACATCTCACAGAGCACTGTTCAATCCATCATCTGAAAATGGAAAGAGTATGGCACAACTGCAAACCTACCCAGACATGGCTGTCTACCTAAACTGACTGGCCCGGGCAAGGAGAGCATTAATCAGAGAAGCAGCCAAGAGGCCCATGGTAACTCTGGAAGAGCTGAAGAGATCCATAGCTCAGGTGGGAGAACCTGTCCACAAGACAACTATTAGTCATGCACTCCACCAATCTGGCCTTTATGGAAGAGTGGCAAGAAGAAAGCCGCCCCCCCATCCATGCATCCAACCCCCTGATCTACATGCAGGGCACCAGACGTATGCATATTAATTCGGGGTGTTTTTTTTAGCATGTGATTAGAGCCAGGGGCTCTAATAGGCTTTAATAAAGGGTGGGCTTGGGGAAGCAGAGCACTGCACCCTGAGCCCACCCAGTTGTGTGACAATAGTGAATAAATATTCGCTACAGCCACACTGATCCTCCTCCCGGCCAATCAGGAAGTGGGTCCTGAGACACATCACCTGATTGGCTGAAAGGACAGGTGATCATATTGGATGCCTAGGAGGAGGAAGGAGATGCACAGCAGAAGCCACTGTGATGCAGAAGAGGAGGAGAGGACACAAGAGTCGCCAGTGCCGCCCATAGGAGCCCACAACCCACAACCCGTCCGCTGCCTGTAGGAGCCTGCAACCTAGATAGGGTAAGTACTGGGATTGATGACCCACTGGGGGGGGACTGGCGCGGGTGGCTCGACCAATGACTGACCTACCTACCTAGAGTGGCCAGCCGGCCCGACCCCAAAAGAAAGAAAGCCATAAGTCCTGTTTGTAGTTTTCAAGAAGCCATGTGGGTGACAAAGCAAACATGTGGAAGAAGGTGCTCTGGCCAGATGAGACCAAAATTTAACTTTTTGGCCTAAAAGCAAAATGCTATGTGTGGCAGAAAACTAACACTAGACATCACACTGAAAACACCATCCCCACCGTGAAACATAATGGTGACAGCATCATGTTGTGGGGCTGCATTTCTTCAACAGGGACAGGGAAGCTGGTTAGAGTTGATGGGAATATGGATGGAGCCAAATATAGGGCAATCTTAGAGAAAGCCTGTTAGAGTCTGCAAAAGATTTGAGACTGGGGTGGAGGGTCACCTACCAGCAGGACAATAACCCTAAACATACAGCCAGAGTTACAATGGAATTGTTTAGATCAAAGCGTATTCATGTGTTAGAATGGCCAAGTCAAAATCCAGACCTAAATCCAATTTAGAAT
The DNA here is from genome assembly GCA_018402905.1 of Glandirana rugosa. Lineage (NCBI taxonomy): Eukaryota > Metazoa > Chordata > Amphibia > Anura > Ranidae > Glandirana > Glandirana rugosa. The sequence continues at coordinate 129,126 of BLSH010116610.1, forward strand.
CTGTGGCAGGACTTGAAAATCGCTGTTCACAGATGCTCTCCATCCAATCTGACAGAGCTTGAGCGATTTTGCAAATTGAATGGGCAAAAATGTCACTCTCTAGATGTGCAAAGCTGGTAGAGACATACCCAAAAAGACTTGCAGCTGTAATTGCAATGAAAGGCGGTTCTGCAAAGTATTGACTCAGGGGGGCTGAATACAAATGCACGCCACACTTTTCACATATTTATTTGTAAAAAAATTGAAAACCGTTTATAATTTTCCTTCCACTTCACAATTATGTGCCACTTTGCGTTGGTCTATAACATAAAATCCCAATAAGATACATTTACGTTGTTGGTTGTAACATGACTAAATGTAGAAAATTTTCAAGGGGTATGAATGCGTTTTCAAGGCACTGTATGAGCCAGAAGGTTTAAGGCTGCCAGCATCCAGACAGGATTGGTATCGGTTGATGTAGTTTGTTGAAGCTGAACACGTTTCGCCACAGTGCACTTCCTCAGGAGCTTAAGTATGTATTCTGGAGACTTTCCAAACACATGTGAACTGACACACAAGTAGCGCTAAAATAATATAAATATGAATTAATCACTGTGTATTCCCAACACATAACTGTCAACCAGTGTGCTGGGTTTAATTTAATCTATATTTCTTAGTACATAGCATTCAACCAGTGAGCTGAGGGTTAATTCTCAGCACATAGCTTTCAAAAAATAGTCCTTCTCATCTTGCTGTTACTCAGTCTTAAACACCACGTGATGAGTGATTATCCTTATATATGAATCCAATCTGTATGCAGGCTTTAAACAGTTCCAAATAAGACAGGCAATTCTTGCTGCAATTCACAACTCCCTTTAACCTTTACCATGTGAGCATGCAGGTGACCAACTTCCCCCTTAGATTGGACGCTTACCACAACTTTATGCTAGGCAATTCTCATGCTCTAGCCACAGCACTTTTGAGTGCTTAATCCTGCACTTCAAAGGAACATACACTGGATGCTGGTCCGCTTCATGAGTATACACATGTGGATGGAAGAAAGCAAGTGCCAAACATAGTGTAAAACCGTACAGACTTTAATTCATTAATATATCAATGAATTATTTAATGAATAATGAATTAAAGTCTGTACGGTTTTACACTATGTTTGGCATTTGCTTTCTTCCATCCACATGTGCATACTCACGAGGCGGACCAGCATCCAGTGTATGTTCCTTTGAAGTGCAAGATTAAGCACTCAAAAGCGCTGTGGATAGAGCATGAGAATTGCCTAGCATAAAGTTGTGGTAAGCGTCCAATCTAAGGGGGAAGTTGGTCACCTGCATGCTCACATGGTGAAGGTTAAAGGGAGTTGTGAATTGCAGCAAGGATTGCCTGTCTTATTTGGAACTGTTTAAAGCTTGCATACAGATTGGAGTCATATATAAGGATAATAACTCATCACGTGGTTTTTAATAGACTGAGTAACAGCAAGATGAGAAGGACTATTTTTTGAAAGCTATGTGCTGAGAATTAACCCTCAGCTCACTGGTTGAAAGCTATGTACTAAGAAATATAGATTGAATTAACCCCCAGCACACTGGTTGACAATTATGTGTTGGGAATACACAGTGATTAATTTATATTTATATAATTTTAGCGCTACTTGTGTGTCAGGTCACATGTGTTTGGAAAATTTTATATTTATTTTTTAAAGTGGCAGCTATTTGTGTATTAGAAGGTACACCCTCAATTTTTTTTTTAAAACATTAATCGTTTATTACAGCAACAGAAAAGATATATCTGTACAAGCTTGTTATATTGCCATTTGTTCAGTAGCTCGCCTGTCAGGCCAGGTATAGCTTGAGGAAAGAAGCACATTGTTATGCAAAGAAGTTTTAAACATGAATAACTAACATTGTAACATATTCGTTCCTGATAAAGTTTCCGAAAACAGAATCAAACATTGAAGATAGCTTTCGGTTCCCAGATATACAATGATATCAAGAGAGTATTAATAGAAGAGATGGAAGGAAGAGAAGGTAGAGGTGAGAAAAAACAAAAAATATGAGAAAAGAAAGCGCTTCCCAAGAGGGACTTATAACGGTACAATCTGAGCACATCAGCGCCCAGGACTAGGTTAGTAGTGACTCAATCTTGTCTGACCACTTAAAAGCAAACCAAGGCTGCCATGTCTTGTGGAATCTTTCCACTTGTTCGGAAGCCTGTGCCCTTGTTTCCTCCATTTCGCAGACATCCGACACCTTGGCCAGCCAGCTTCTAACTGTAGGTATACTGGTAGAGTTCCAGTGTAGAGGGATCAAGGATTTCGCTGCATTCAGCAGATGTCTGGACAGAGACTTTTTGTAAGCTTTGATTGAGAAATTGTTTATGTGCAGCAAGCAGCTTGCCGCATACAGGGTGAGGTCCGTCTCCGTTATGAGAACAATCCCCTTTTTAACTGCGTCCCAGAATGGTTTAAGAGCTTAACAATGCTACCAAATGTGTAGCAGTGTGCCTCTCTCCCTTTGGCAACGCCAGCAAGTGTCGGACGTCTGCGAATTCCACTTATTCAATCTAACCGGGGTGATGTACCATCGTGTTAGGAGTTTATAGGCAGTTTCCTGCATCTTAGTACTGATGGAACATTGGTGAGCCAGTAAGCAAGCCCGTGACCATTGTTTGTCTGAAATTTCCCACTGAAGAGCATCCGACCACTTCCTCCTAAGGTCCTCCGATTCATTGGCTCTACTCAACCTTAGCCACTGGTAAGCGACCGAAGTCGCTCTTTGGAAGTGCTCACCTGTGTGGCACACCGACTCCAAGGATGTCAATGGTCTGGTGAAGTATGGTTTATGTTTGTTGTCTGACACGTAACTATGCAACTGTAAAAATGACCAGAATGGAAGTTGTGAAAGCATGTGTTCATTCATCAGAGTCTGGCGGTCTTTTTTCCTACCTTCATAGAAACAGTCACCCGCCCTGAGGGATTGGTGGGTCACTCCTGATCTAAAGATTCTATTTCCCAGTCCCGGGACGAAATCTGGGTTGTCCTGTAAGGGGGTGAGAGGATTTAGCTTTGAGGTGATACTGGTGCTTGTCGCGACTTCGTACATGACCTTCAGGGTGGTCCCTGTAATCGGGTGGTTCCTCATATCTAGAGGTTGTTTCTCCCTAGGTAGCCATGGTACCGCGGTCAGTGGTAGGGGATTTATGTCAGCCTCTAAGGTCACCCAGTCCTTCGTGTCCCTGTGACAATGCCAATCAATGACCCTTGTGATGTGAGCTGCTCTGTAATAGTCTCTTACATCTGGCAAGCCTAACCCTCCTGACTCTTTAGTCCCCGTCAATAAAGCCAGCCTAAGTCTGGGGTGTCTGTGACCCCAAATGAAGCTCCTAATGTGCGATTGTATCGTTTTCAAGAATCCCGTCGGAATGTGGATAGGGAGTGTGCACAACAGATACAGCAGCCTGGGGAGTAAAACCATTTTTACTATGGCCACCCTGCCCAACCACGAAAAAGGACCTGCATTCCAACCATCTAGTTCATTCTTCATCTTTGCCACCATAGGGGGAGAATTCTGCGTGAAGGTTGAGCTGGTATTCGGAGTCAGCCAAATACCTAGGTACTTCAGTTTGTAGGGATCCCATCTAAAGGGCGAATTTTGTTTAATCCGTTCAAGCTCTGCTATAGGTATATTTAGATTCAGCGCTTCCAATTTCGAATAATTCATTTTCAGGTTGGAGACATATCCAAAATGCGCGAATGCTAGAGTGAGGTTGGGCAAGGTGGTATGAGGGGTCGTAAGAAAAAATAGTAGGTCATCTGCGTATGCTGCCACTTTAAACTCCCTACCCGCCAGTTTGAAACCCTTGATATCCGGGTTGGCGTTGACCATTCTAATGAATGGTTATAGTGTCAAAATGAAAAGCAGGGGTGACAATGGGCACCCCTGCCTGGTGCCATTCGTGATCTGAACTTTCTCAGACAGAGCCCCATTAATTTTTAGTTTAGCCGAAGGGTTCTTATAGATGGATGCTATCCAAGCCAGCATCCGTGGGGGTAATCCTATGTGTGTGCAGGTGGCTAGCATGAAATCCCAAGAGACTCTATCAAAGGCCTTCTCCGCATCCGTGGACAGGAGAAGGCCCCTGATCTTTCCTGTGTGAGCCGCCGTGATTAGTAGAATAGCTTTTGTCACATTGTCTTTCGCCTCCCTTCCCGGCATAAATCCCATCTGTTCTCGTCCCACCACCTTGTCCAACAAGGGTCGCAGTCTCATGGCTAGGACCTGCGTGAACAGCTTAAGGTCTAAATTTAGTAGAGATATCGGCCTGTAACTGGAACAGACCTCTGGGTTTTTGCCCCCTTTAGGAATCACCGTAATGTATGCTGAGAGAAAGTCTGGAGATGTTCTTGTAGTATCTGGCAAATAGTTCAAGGCCCTTGTCAATGGTTTCATCAGTATTTCCACAAATGTCTTGTAGTAGATGGCCGTGAACCCATCTGGCCCTGGACTTTTCCCGGGTTTCAGGTCTCGAATTGCTTTAGCAATTTCTGTGTCCGTAATTGGGTCGTCTAGGCTAGCGGTATTGGTCAAATTTAGAGCAGGCAAGCCACTTCTCTGTAGATGGTTCTGGATTATCTCATGTCTGTTGCCCTGTAGACCCGCCAGTCTGTGTTGGGGTGTCAAATTGTAAAGTTTAGTGTAAAAAGCGTGGAAATGTTTCGCTATGGCATCTGTGGTGACATCCAGTTTACCGTCCGGTCTTCTGATACCTTTGATAGTATTAATGGCCGTTGTGTCTTTGAGGGCTCTCGCTAACAGCCTCCCCGTCTTGTTTCCTGACTCATAATACAGTTTTTTCCTAAAGAACAACAGCCGTTTGGTTTTGTAATCTAGTATCTGCTGCAGGGCTTGCCTTGTCTTTAACAATTCCGTGGCTGATTGTATGGATAACGATTGTTTATGTATGGTCTCCAAGTCATTAATTTTGTCCGTCAGTCTGTCAATTTCAGCTTTCCTCTCTCTCTTGCGTTTGGCTCCTAGTCTCATTAACTCCCCTCTCATCGTACACTTGTGGGCCTCCCAAACACTCATGGGGTCTATTCCCGGAGTAGTGTTTCGAACGAAAAACTCCTCAAGTGTGTGCTTTACCACTGGCAGGAGCTCAGGATCTGTAAGGAGTGAGGCGTTAAGCCTCCAGGTCGAGCTCCGTCCAGAGTTGTCTACTGGGTTCAGTGTTAACGAAATTGGAGTGTGATCTGACAGGGTTTGAATGCCTATGTGAGCCTGCGTCAGCCCCTCTAAATCTCTCTGTGAGATAAAGAGATAATCTATGCGTGAGTACCGTTCGTGTGGTGTGGAATAAAAGGAGAAATCCCTACCCTCTGGGTGGACAAGGCGCCAAGTATCTATCAAGTGAAGTGAATGAAGGAGCGTTTTGATCTTTTTGAGGGCCCGATATGTCACAGAAGATCTGCCCGTCGAAGTGTCGGTCTGATGATTCAGAGGGACATTAAAGTCCCCTCCTAATATAAGACAACCTGAGGTGAATCCCCTCAACGCCTGTATCATCCTCTGGCAAAACCTGACATGATTTTTGTTCGGGAAGTACACGTTCGCCAGTGTCAGGGGTCTGCCTTCATATGTTCCCTTCAGAAAAATGAACCTGCCTCCTGAGTCTGTCATCTGTTCCGATAGTTCGAATGGGGCCTCCCTGCTAATGAGGACAGAGACCCCCTTCGACCTAGAGTCATTATTGGTTGCATGTATTGCCTTTGTGAAAAAGGAGTCGGTTAGCCTCTGAACATGGTGAGTCTTAAAGTGTGTTTCCTGTAGGAACACGAAATGTGGCTTACCTCTTCGGAGTTCTCTCAGTAGGGTGGTCCTTCTCTCTGGTATGTTCAGTCCCCTGATATTGTGAGAGATGACCGTGGGCTGCTGCCCTAAGGAAGCATACGCCATTTGGAAGTCCCCGGTGGGAGGGTCTGATATACCTCAAATCACTTCTAGTACCTCTGAAAAACAAACTTGTATTAATGTCACTTTACAGAATGACAAGCCCTCTTGGGATTGTAGAGAAAAGTGTAGTATAAGAAAGGAGAGAAAGCAAAAAGAAAGAAAAAAAAAAGAGGGATAAAGATATGGAGAATCAGGAAGAGTAATCTAGATCGCCAAATACCTAAATCTAATGAACTTCAGAGTTGGTGGAGAGCCAACGTCCCACCTTTGGGGAGTACAGTGGGAGGCTGCGCTCTATCCTGGTGCAACTGCACCCTTCTCCTCTCCGTTCAGGGACACACACTCTGTGTATCCAGGAAGGAAGAGCAGAGGTTAATAATATTTTCTTCTAAACAACTGTGAAATATAACAGCGTATTAGCTCAACACGCTATCCCTTTAAGCATCAATGTGTGAAATCTGAATATGATAAGAACCACCCTGAGTCAAATGCAGTGGCGGCTGGTGAAATTTTTGGATGGGGGGGCGCCAGGTCCCGCCCTTCATTTTGACCCCTCCCACTTCTAATAAGCCCCTCCCCTTATAGAATCCACCCACTCCGTCCCCTGTATTCCACATATTGTATCAGGAGTATACAGCTCAGCATCACAGGACACAGTATACAGCTCAACATCACAGGATACAGTATACAGCTCAGCATCACAGGACACAGTATACAGCTCAACATCCCAGGACACAGTATACAGCTCAGCATCACAGGACACAGTATACAGCTCAGCATCACAGGACACAGTATACAGTGACACAGGTGGGGGCAGTTATGTAGCCAGTGACACAGGTGGGGGCAGTTATGCAGCCAGTGACACAGGTGGGGCAGTTATGCAGTCAGTGACACAGGTG
>BLSH010116610.1:137916-150933 GCA_018402905.1 Glandirana rugosa
GGTGGACACAGTGACCGACGTTTGACGGGGGTGGACCACAGGTGGGGGCAGTTTGCAGCCAGTGACACAGGTGGGGGCAGTTTGCAGCCAGTGACACAGGAGGGGCAGTTTGCAGCCAGTGACACAGGTGGGGCAGTTTGCAGCCAGTGACACATTAGGGGCAGTTTTCAGCCAGTGACACATTAGGGGCAGTTTGCAGCCAGTGACACAGGTGGGGCAGTTTGCAGCCAGTGACACATTAGGGGCAGTTTGCAGCCAGTGACACATTAGGGGCAGTTTGCAGCCAGTGACACATTAGGGGCAGTTTGCAGCCAGTGACACATTAGGGGCAGTTTGCAGCCAGTAACACAGGGGGGGCAGTTTGCAGGCAGTGACAACGGTGGGGTACATTTCAGAGTCGTTCCCCCCTCCGCACTTACCCCATCCAGCAGGCAGGTCTGTTGCAGAGATTCAGCATGCGAGAGCGCGCTGGAGTCTGCAGAGTTTGGCACACGGCTAGGCATCCAATCACCCTGAGCGGAGGCTCAGGGCAGCCAATCAAGCTATGAGTGTGCGCCTGCTCAGCGCACACTCATAGCTTTTAATAGCCGGCCAATAGGCTCACTACTTGGCTGTCATGTGACAGCCAAGGAGCCGAAAAAAAAAAAAAAAAAAGAAAGTCAATGTACCGGCGCCACCTGCAGGTGGGCGGGGTTGACTTTTTTTCTTTTCTTCTTTTGCCGGCGGGGAGGCGGCGCCCCAGCGCCCCTCCCACACCAGCCGCCGCTGGTCAAATGCCCAGAACCGTAACCCCACCAGCATGTAAACTAGCTGCAAGTCCTGGCAGCACCCACTGCTGTGAGCATCGACCAACTGGGTTGCTGGCAGAAATTGTCCCATCGATCTGCAGGCCCCACTTTATGTTATATTTGGAGCCAAGTCCTCAACAGATGTTTCTCCCGTTTGCCCATAAGGAGCTCTTTAGCTCCTTATGGGCAAATTTCGGAACTATGACTTAGTTATGCATCAGAGTATCTGTCTAAGGATAGTTAATGCAGGGGTCAGGAGAATGCTGAATTATCAGGTGCCTTGGGTGACTAGACTGCATGGTATGCAGCGGTGATCTGATGCAACAAATAGCCACCGACAATGAGGTGTCCCCGTTGGTCAGTGCCCCAAGTGATGCATCTATACTGGTTCAGGGGCTGCTGGTGGGTTCTGGTAAAAGTTAAATGTATCAGAGCGTAAAAGATTCACTCCGGAGACCTAGTCAGCATCTGCAGAGCGTGCCGGAGTCTGTCTCTGAAGCGGGGTGCCGGCCTTGGAGCCTCCTCCTTTGCTGCTTCTCAACCTCTTGTGTGTTCCTCGGTCAGGCGTGAAGTAAGCTGATCTAGCGGGGTTGTCCTCCCCTGGTCGGACCAGGAATTCTGAGTACCAGTCGGGGACCTCAACAGATCCGAGGTCTAAGGCATTGCAGAACTCTGAGATCTGCAGAAGTGCGGAGATAGTGCTGGTGACCATTTTGTGTGACCATCAAAGTGAACGGGAATCGCCAGGAGTATTTCAGATCTTTCTCTTTAAGTTTCTCCAAGAGGGGGCGCAGAGTTCTGCGGTTTCTCAGCGTGATCTGGGAAAGATCTTGAAATAACATGACTGTCTCTCCATTAAAAATTATCCTTCTCGCTTGTCTCATTATATCCTCTTTGACTGTAAAGTCCCGGAGACAGCATATTATGTCCCTTGGGGGGGCTGAGTCAGGACCTCGAGGTCTAAGTGCTCTGTGAGCCCGCACAAAGTGGATCTCCGTGTCTGCCAGTTTCTCTAGAAGACTGTTAAAAACCCTCTGTAAGGCCGGGATAGTCTGGTCTGCCTCCACTGACTCGGGGATCCCCCGCACCCTAATATTATTCCTGCGCCCCCTGTTGGCCAGGTCTTCCAGGTGCCTGTTAATCTCAATAAAGTGCATAGGGTGGGTCCCCACTTCTCTCTCCAGCCATCTAATGGCTTTATCCCTCTGTTTGCCCACCGCCTCCGTGGCCGCCAGCTTTTCAGTAAGGACCAGTATATTGGACTTTAAGTCAGTAATGGCAGCTGAAAAGGTCGACTTTATGTCCGCTGCAAACCCCGATATGTCAGTGGGTGGTCGGCATGTGAGGTACCCCTACCTGAGTCCTCCAGAGCTGACTGGGAGTCCTCACTGTAATCCTCCTTGTGGCGACTCTGCGCCATTTTGGTTTCCTGTCCGGAGCGGGCCGCTGACCTCGGCTTGAACAGCTCCGAGATGTTTCTGGCCGATGAAGATGCCAGTCCCCTTCGTGAACGAGAGCGCGGGTGTTGAAGGCTCTTTTACCCGGCATTTAGTGCTGGTCGGGTGGTTCTAAAGCTACGGGATCTCGTGTCGTAGCCGGAGCGCCGCTAGTGTGCTGCCATCCTCGTTGCGCGCCAAGCCATGCCCCCCCACCCTCAACTTTTTATGTTTACCCATAGCTGGTTTTATTTGAGATACTCACATCTGCATTGGCACAGATTTAGAATCTATTGGTAGGTGCAGATTTGGATTGATTCGTGTTTCTATGTATTCTGGAGAGTTTAAAAAATACACAGTAAAATTTTTTTATATATCATGGAATATACATTCAAAGTTATCATAACCAATATGATTAGTATCCATTTTCCTGGCTAGTGCAGGGGCCAGAGCCAGCCACCAGTATAGAGAGGGCAGTTGGTGTGGGAACACATGCATGTACAGTAACCAGCCACTAGAGTGCAATGAAGCATGCCATTATAGCATAAATAAACAGTGAAGTAAATAAATAAAGTCATAATGGATAAATCAACCATAGGAACAGCAGCATCACCGTATACCACAAAATTAGAAGGTAAGATAAAATTAAATAATTTAGATAGAGGGGCTTACAATTCACAGTAGCAAGCTGTAGAACTTCAATACATTCAATTACATTAAAATCAATGAATGGAGCAGATCTTGTTTAGGGACACCATCCAAGAGATTAAAAATCTGAGTATTATATAAAGTAATAGTAACTATTCGTAATACAGCTACTGGGCATGGTATTGTGTCTCAGCCTCTAAGGTACCTGCAACTCACCTACGGGGTGATAGTATTGCAGAGAGTAAGATGTTATCTCAGCCATTGATAAGGTTAAGGATAGGTATGTGTTATCAACCAGTGCACCTTAAATTATCGCAGATCCCTAGGTATTTGTTATCAACCAGTGCACCTTTAAATTATCACTAGCCAGGAAAATGGATACTAATAATTTTGGTTATGATATGTAAAGGTTTCCTATTGTGTATTTTTTATCTATCCTGAATACATACTCCTGAGGAAGCGCACTGTCTCGAAACATGTTGAGCTTCAACAAGCTACATCAACCTATACCAATCCCATCTGAATGTTGGCAGCCCTTCTGGCTCATATGCTATACCTTTATAGGATAGGTCTTGGTTTTCAGATTATGATAGTAGCTTATCTTGAATATTAGATTTTATCTATGGGATTTTAGATGCACTATGTCGTAGAATATATGAAATAAAATTGTGTTACTTTTTTTTTTTTGTACAATACTTTTTATTGAATTTTAATATCAACAGGATGTACATAATAAAATGTAGACAACAAAGAAAATTTTAAGAAAGAAACATAAGTCATTGCGGTTGGTACAAAATAGTTACAGCTCATTTGGAAACATGAATTGGCATCTTTACAAGATAGTATGTAGGCATTTATATATTATCTAATGGGGAATACGGTTTCTTGAGTGATGGAAATGCCTGGCAAAAGGTCCCCTTCTCCATTGTGCTGGCACCCCCTCTTCACAGGGATATACAAAAAGAAGTGAATGAATAGTGAAATATGAGGCAAGAGAAATGCAAACAATACTCATGTATTAGGTCATATTTCCCAGGTTTTGCAAACTTATTGTATGATAGAGAGTTTATTGCTAATGCTTTTTCATAGATTCTATTCATATTTGTCTTTTTGATAACTTCTGAAAGATTTGGGGCTATGTGTGATTTCCATTTACTAAGGATGGTGGCTCTGGCTGCAAGCAATATGTGGGTAACCACTTGTCGGAATTCTCATGGAAAGTCTCCAATTCCTATATGGAGAATTGCCATTTCCGGGCTTGGTTGTGTAATCATGTTAGTTCTTCTGGATATCAGGCGAAATACCTGTACCAAGAAGCTTGTTTTAGCTGGACACCCCCACATCATATGCAGCAAGCTCCCCACCTGACCGCAATTACGCCAACATTGGTCGGAGTGCTCTGGAGAGAATTTTGCTACTCTGTAAGGAGTATAGTACCATCTATTTGTGATTTTTAGTGTCATCTCCCAATGCAAGTTACACTTGGATGATTTGTATATTGTGGAAAACACTTTCCTCCATTGTTCTGGGGGGAATGTGTACCCTAGTTCTTTCTCCCAATTCTTAATGGGTTTGGATTTTTGAAATTTGGAGGATTCTTGAAGAATTGAGTAGAGAAATGACTTTCCCTTGGGTTTGGGATGCAGTTCCTCATAGTATTCCCATACTTTGGGGTGTGTGAGCAGGGAAGGGCTGGCAGCCGTAGGCCTGGGGGGCAAGTCCAGTGAAGTGGCCCATTGAACCACCGAATCAGCTCACCATCCATGCCCACCCAATGGGCCTAGCGGGATCCATGGTAGGGCCGGCCCTGGGCGTCCCCCTTTGCCTGCAGTTAGTTGGTGGCTGCGCCCCTGGGCCCTATTTCCTTCCTCCACAAGAAAAAAAAGTGTGAGCGGGCAGCAGCCATCGGCCATTTTAAATGTAAGTTAGGGTGGCCTGGGGGGCAATTGCCACCCTACCCCCTGGGCCAGCCCTCCCCTGTGTGTGAGTAATCCTTGGTATGGGTTTTTCAAAAGGAAATGTATAATTCTGAGTGTAGTGTATAGTGTATGGGGATTAAGATTGTATTCCTCAAGGACCTTACTTACTGTCTTTAGTTCCTCCTTAATATAAAAATATTTAATCTCTTTAAGACCCGCTTGGTTGAGGATTTTGGTGTCTAACATTTCCATCTTGTGTTCCAGTATGGTGATGGGCAAGTTAACTATTGGGGCTATATCTTGGATGGGGTACTTTTTTGACAGGTGTCTCCATGCCTTAAGGGAAGCTTGTGTGGTGATCTATAGCCGTGTAAGGTCCCATTTTTTCCAAAATTCACTCACCGATAGCATAGCTAGGCTTTTTGTTGGAGATTGATCGGTCTCAAATTCAACCCATATTGGAGTATCTTCCTTCCCTACCCAGTGTTTTGATCTGATCCAGTTGTGCTGCCCAGTAGTAGTTATGTAGGTCTGGTAGTCCTGTTCCTCCTATCTGTTTGCTACTGGTAAGTGGGGAGTGGGCACATCTTGCTCTCCTCCCCCCCCCCCCCCCCATAGGAATTGGTGTAGTAGCTTCTGCAGGGAATCAATTTGGTATTTGGGGATTGGGATTCCTAAGTTCCTAAAGATGTACGTGATTTGTGGCAGCATGGTCATTTTAAAAGCCGCTAGTCTGACCCCTCCAGGACAGTTCTACTTGTGATAATCTTTTCAATTCTTTCGAAATTCTGGCTGTTAATGGTTGGAAATTCATTGTTAGCAGTTTGAAGGTTTGTGATGTTATGTGTATTCCCAAGTATTTTATTCCACTATTGTTCCAGGGAAATGGCACTTGGTTGATAAGACTCTGTTTGTCCCCTGGTTTTATGCCCAGGTCAAGTATTTCCTATTTAGTAGTGTTCATTTTGTAATAAGATACTGTTCCAAATTGTCGAAGTATTTCAAAGGCTGCTGGGAGTGACTTTGTTGGGTTCGTCATAATTAGAATTATGTCATCTGCAAAAAGATCGATTTTATGATTGGATGTTTGGAGTTTTAAGCCTTTAATGTCTGGGGAGGTTCTAATGGTTTCCGCCAGGGGCTCTATAATTAAATTGAATATTGTGGGCGATAGTGGGCATCCCTGGCGGGTACCATTTGTTATATGAAATACCTTTGACAGTGTGTTTGAGGTGTACACCTGGGCTGAGGGTCTTGAGTAGAGTGATAGTATGGCAGATCGAATAAATCCTGTAAAGCCAAACTTAGTTAGCACCTGTTCCATATACTGCCAGTGTACCCTATGGAACACCTTCTCTGCATCCAGCGCAAGAAGCAGAGAAGGCGTTCCTCTTTTATTCGCATAGTCAATTACATTTATTATGCGCCTTACAGCATCTGATGTTTGTCTCCCTTCCACGAAACCAGTTTGATCCTTTTTTATGAGTCTTGGGAGTATTTTCATGATTCTCCTAGCTAGTTCCTTGGCCAGAATTTTTGTATCAGAGTTTAGTAGGGAAATTGGTCGGAAGTTGGCAGGGGTTATTAGGTCTTTCCCTGGCTTAGGTAGGGTGACCACAAATGCTTTGAGCATTTCTTGTGGTAGAGCGGATTCTTCTGCTGCTTTGGTGAATACTTTGATTAGCTGGGGTATCAATTCCTGTTGGTACAGTTTGTAATATTCATTAGGGAACCCATCGGGTCCTGGGGATTTGCCTATGGGGAGATTTTTTATTATGTTTATTAGCTCTTTTGTGCTCAAGGGTGCATTGAGGTCAGATAGTTGTGATTCGTTTAGTTTTGGAAGGTTTATTTTACTCAGGAATGCATTTAGGCTTGCTAAAGTAGGTTGAGGGGTGTTGGGGGTCGTCTTTCAGGTTATATAGGGTGCTATAGTAATTTGCAAATTCGTCTGCTATTGCTTGGGGATGGGATGTTTTATGTTTTGTAGATGGGCTAATCAGGTGTGATATTGTAGCTTTGGCTTGTTTTACCTTAATCCTATTGGCTAAGTATTTGCCTGCCTTGTTGGCTTGTGCGTATGAGGTGAGTTTTAGCCTTCTCAAGTGGGAGTCGTGCTGTTCTGCCAAATAATTCCTCAGTTTGGTACGAAGTGTAGCCAGTGAATTGGCTGTTGTCTATGTAGGATTTAGCTTGTTTTGTGTTTCTAGAGAATGTATTTCTTGCAATGTTCCTTCTATTTTGGCATTATATGCCTTTTTGGCCCTGAAACTCTGTTGGATGCAGACACCCCTCATGAAGGCTTTGTGCGCATTCCACAGAGTCCACACATCTGTTACAGAATGCTGGTTCATTTGAAAAAATTCCCTGAGTCGTTTGGTTATTATGTTTGCATATTCTGGAATTTGAAGCAGTTTAACATTACACCTCCATACCTGTGCTCTTTCCTTTAAGGCCCCATCCTCCAGAGACATCAGAATGGCTGCATGATCCAACCAGGTGATGTCCTTAATAGTGGAGGATGAGATTCTCTGAAGTAGCCTCAGGTCAGTTACATACATATCAATTTGTGAATAGATATGGTGTCTGGAGGAGTAAAAGGTGTAATCCCTTTCAGAATCATGCATATATCTCCAAACATCATACACACCCTCCCCATGAAACACATGATTGAGAGACAGTGACCTTTTACTGATCCCTGAGGATGTGTCCACATGGGGATCGCCTGTTGCATTGAAGTCCCCTTTTGAATAATCTTCGGATGAAGCGAATGTGGTAGGAGTTGGGTGCATACACAGTCACCAGGGTAAGTGGAGTTTCATTTATATCGCACTCTAGAATTATATATCTTCTTCGGTGTCCATGATGGAAGTCTGTAACTTAAAGGTAACCGAGTTGCTAATCGCCATCATCACTCCTCTTTTCTTTTGTTGTGCACAGGCCAGGAACATATGTGGATAATCTTTGTGTGTGCATCTGGGTCTGTTTTCCTCTTGGAAGTGGGTTTCCTGCACACACAGGACATCTGCATTTGCTGATTTTGCCTCTTTCCAAAGTGAAAAACGCTTAGCCTGATGGTTGAGGCCATTAGCGTTGATTGACAAAAACGTAATGGGCATATTGGTTAAGTGATAAAGGGATTATATTCTTGCTGTGAAGAGAGCAGGGTACCTTGGTTTGTTGGTCTTGTCCATTGGAGATGATTATGAACTGAGAGACCACCGCTATGAAACTGGAAACTAATAATTCGAACTTTATAAAAATAGAACCACACCTGTGGCTCTGATACAGCAATAGCTGTAAATTCAACTTCAGGGGCCATATGAATAGAAATGTGTCCTTGGCCTGGGACTTTATGGTTAGGAAAGTCATGTATGTATCATCAGGTACCTCCTATGATGTGTTTCTTCTTTGCTGATCTTTTCCTGGAGACCACATGCCAGTCTCTTTCCAGGTTGGCAAGAGCTTGCGATGATAAGGATGCGGGTAGCGGTTGGTCTTCTGGCAGTTTTCCCCAACTTTGAAGTGTCTTGATGCCTTCCTCCAGGGTGGACACCGGTGTTCTGGTTCCTCTATAGGTGATTAATAGCGTCGCAGGGTATTTCCACTTGTGTGGCACAGAGTGGTTCCTGAGAGCCTTTGTGATTGTCGCAAGGTTCTTACGTCTTAAGAGAGTATGCTTAGACAAATCAGGTAACATCTGTAGGTTGTCATAACCAGCTGGTCGTAGGTCTGTTTTCTTGAATGCGGAGATTATTGCCTACTTTGATTGGTAATAATGGACTTTCAGAAGTACATCTCTTGGAATGTTTGTCTCTAGGAAGGCAAGTTTAGGTAGCCCTGGGATCCTATCTATAACCAGGTCAGCTGTTGAGAGTGACGGTACCAGTTTTGAAAATAGGTCTGTGGCATATTGCTGTAACTGGTTCTGTTGCACTATTTCAGGGATCCCCCTTAATTTGATGTTACACCTTCTTGACCTGTCCTCTAGGTCAGCGACCTTTGCTTTAAGCAATTCGATATCTTCTGAGTGTCCTTCATGAGTGTCCACCATTGTATTAAATGATATGACATATTTCTCCATGTTCTCCTCCATATCTGTGACTCTATCCCCCAGCTTGTGAATGTCTCTTCTAAATTGTGCTACACACTCTTTTAGGTCCGTTTGCAAGGAGGACCTTAGTGACGATAGCATATCCTTGAGGGTGCTGTCTGATATGGGCTGCCCTGTGGTTGGGAATGCGGCGATGGGGTCTGCTGCCGCCTGCCCTGTACTCAAGGCGGAGACCTGTGCGGGGCCTAGCTCCATCTCTGCTTCCTGCTCCATAGAGAGCTCCCTGCACGGCTTTGTTTTTCTTTTGACTCCTCTTGGATGGTGAGGAGGGCCCTGACGAGTCCCCGCTGTCGGGGTTTCCTACCTGCACTGCTGGCGGGTTATTGTGCTGGTCTCGTTCGGTCCTTTGCCCGTGTGCTGCGTTTGGGAGCCTCCGCCATTTTGTTAGAGCCTCCTGCCTGCCGGGTGGAAGAAGCTTGCCAATTTCTGCACCTGAGTTTGGTGTTTCCTCCAGCGAGTCATCTCCTCTGCTTCTCTGACAATTCCCACACCGGTCAGGGTCTATGTCGGGATCGGAGGTGCCCATTGAGTCGATTAGTCCCGGGTGGCCGTGCGGAACACCTGCTTCATGCGGCCTCCACATCGCTGGTAGCCACGCCCCCCTAATTGTGTTACTTTTTAAGAATTTGTTGTGTTTTGGTGCCTAAAAAGTCCATGGTTTTTCACTTTACATTGTGCAGTTCAGAAAGGATGTCGCACCTTGTTACTGACACAGACATCCACAGTACCACCCTGTGATGATGTTTTTATATCTACAGTAACAAGCTCCTATTGAAAACATTTTTTTTTAAATTCTTTTATTTATTGCGCAGGTTAGTTATTGGTTATGTCTACCTGTTTAAAACTGTGTAAAATGCACTGGAAATATGAGGAATCAGGAAGTGAGGCTATATTGTGTCAGGCAAGGCAGGATACAATGATCTGCACCTTCTCCCAAAATTGTAGTTGGTAACTGGGACCTCCAAGTGACCATCACTTTCTCAGATTTATATAAGTTTGACTAGCATTGTACATACAATTCTCAAGTCAATGGTGTAACATATAGTACAGGCTCTGTTCTCTGTCGTACATTACAGAATATAACCCTAATTCTTGTGCTAACTGCCTTTAAATGGGGGCATTACATGCTGTACTGTACACCTGCACCTACCCGGTCTCTCATGCTGGCATGTGTTTACTGTACAAAGGCCTCACCAAAAGCCATTCCTTTATGCACAGCACTGTCAATAAATAAATAAAAATACAGTGTGTGTGTGTGTATGTATGTATATGTATGTATGTATATATATATATATATATATATATATATATATATATATATATATATATATATGTGTATATAGATATATATATCTATATACAGTCAGGTCCATAAATATTGGGACATCAACACAATTCTAATCTTTTTGGCTCTATACACCACCACAATGGATTTGAAATGAAACCAACAAGATGTGCTTTAACTGGAGACTTTCAGCTTTAATTTGAGGGTATTTCCAAATCAGGTGAACGGTGTAGGAATTACAGCAGTTTGTATATGTGCCTCCCACTTTTTAACAGACCAAAAGTAATGGGACAGATTAACAATCATAAATCAGACTTTTACTTTTTAATACTTGGTTGCAAATCTTTTGCAGTCAATTACAGCCTGAAGTCTGGAACGCATAGACATCACCAGACGCTGGGTTTTATCCCTGTCGATCAATATACAAGAAATCAATCAGCGCAGTAAAACAAAATAAGGAATAAGCAGCTGTACACTAAGGGAAAAATTCATCAAATCCCCACCAGACTTATAATATGACAAGAGTGCAGCGCTATAAATATTGATGATATTAGTCAAAACATATTAAAGTCCATGATAAGCTTCAAGCATTTCCAAATGAGAAGTCCCACAGGTGCAACACATGCCAGAAACAGGTGCTTCAGTGTTAACCACCACCAGTGAATAGATGGCCGCTCACCTCCCTGTGTGGATCCTCAGATAAAGGATCATATGCGCTCTTAGCCCTCTAGCGAGGGAGTAATGATAAATCAGCCACAGAACCACTTCAGGATCATCAGCCAAAAGTGCATTCTTGGTCCTTCCTTGGACTCCAGCCCGTCATATAAAAGTAAAAAGCAAAGCTCTAAGTGCTCTCCGTTTAAAAGGTCAATTTATTAGTAAAATGAAATTGCACTTACATAAAAGGCACTGACAAACAGTGCATAGGAACACGCTTCAATCAGATAGTGAAATCCACCATGCCAATGTGAATGAATGTCGATCGTGGATGACGTCACACGCTCTTTCCTACCGCACGCGTATCGTCCCGGAACCGGAACTTCGTCAGCGGCTTAGCTAAGCTAAGGACTAACAGCTAACAGCTTAGCGACTCCTCCGCCATACACATACATATGTGTTCAGTGGCCCATACCGTCCCTTGACGTTCTCACCCTGGGATCCATATATATCTGCCTATATAGTGGTACCAGGTAAACTTTTTTCCACTCGTAGAATGTACACATGAGGTATATCACTACACCCTCTTTTTGGCACGGTGGTTTCCTGGCTCTCTTACACACACCCCCCCTTCTTCTCCCCCCCTCTTTTGTCCCCATTCTCTCCCCCCTCCCCCCCCCCTTCCCCCTTCTTCCCCTCTCCCCCCGCCTTCCACTGGCACCATCATTCAATGTACCTTAATTTAGTATCACTATTCATACTCAGGCAACTATCCATACTCTCATGAACCTACATTGAGAAGCCCCATCCTTGCCGACTAGGAGTACATTTGCGCTTGGGCCGTGTACGGTCCCTTTGGACAGCCGGGTAAGTTCGGCCACACTTTTATGCAAAATTTCCCCTTGAACTTTTTAAAACTTTTTGAAGCTATGTGATTGGTTATGTAAAACTGTTATAATGAACACTGTTACATATTGTTAAAATTTTTAATTTTATTAATCATTAATAGATATCCCTCATGAAGAAGCGCCTTGTCGCGAAACATGTAGAGGAATTATGATATCTATACCTTGACACCAATTGAATGCTCCTCTTCTTCCCTGCTTGTCATGTAGGGGGTATGATGTGCAACGGTGCTATTAATACTGTATGATCTATATGTGACTATCTTCATTTGTTTTTATTATGTACTCAGAATAAAATTTGTATATTTTACCTTTTATAAAAAACACTTCATTGTACTTTGTATATATATCTGGTGTCGTGACAGTCCAAACCTTACTTAGTATAAGGGTATTAAATGGGGTTATATACCCTGACTCCTAACTTCTTGACATAATATGGACGAGACAACCTCTATTCGCTTAACGATTAGATGGTCTTTAGAGGTACTCTACTGATTCAATCAGATTCAGATCAGGTGATTGACTTGGCCATTGCATAACATTTCACTTCTTTCCCTTAAAAAAACTCTTTGGTTGCATTCGCAGTATGCTTCGGGTCATTGTCCATCTGCACTGTGAAGCACCGTCCAATGAGTTCTGAAGCATTTGGCTGAATATGAGCAGATAATATTGCCCGAAACACTTCAGAATTCATCCTTCTGCTTTTGTCAGCAGTCACATCATCAATAAATACAAGAGAACCAGTTCCATTGGCAGCCATACGTGCCCACACCATGACACTACCACCACCATGCTTCACTGATGAGGTGGTATGCTTTGGATCATGAGCAGTTCCTTTCCTTCTCCATACTCTTCTCTTCCTATCACTCTGGTACAAGTTGATCTTGGTCTCATCTGTCCATAGGATGTTGTTCCAGAACTGTGAAGGCTTTTTTAGATGTAGTTTGGCAAACTCTAATCTGGCCTTCCTGTTTTTGAGGCTCACCAATGGTTTACATCTTGTGGTGAACCCTCTGTATTCACTTTGGTGAAGTCTTCTCTTGATTGTTGACTTTGACACACATACACCTATCTCCTGGAGAGTGTTTTTGATTTGGCCAACTGTTGTGAAGGGTGTTTTCTTCACCAGGGAGAGAATTCTTCAGTCATCCACCACAGTTATTTCTCATTGTCTTCCGGGTCTTTTTGTGTTGCTGAGCTCACCGGTGCGTTCTTTCTTTTTAAGGATGTTCCAAACAGTTGATTTGGCCACACCTAATGTTTTT
>BLSH010116610.1:151492-171842 GCA_018402905.1 Glandirana rugosa
CTCTTGGGTATGATGACAAGATGTTAGTAGACCTTTGACACATTAACACACAGTTTCCAGATGATTGTAGAACAGTAGTATGGGTTCTCATGGTTTTAGTTAAAGTTTAACACACAGTTTCCAGATGATTGTAGAACAGTAGTATGGGTTCTCATGGTTTTAGTTAAAGTTTAACACACAGTTTCCAGATGATTGTAGAACAGTAGTATGGGTTCTCCCGGTTTTAGTTAAAGTTTAACACACAGTTTGCAGATGATTGTAGAACAGTGATATGGATTCTCCTGGCTTATTTATACTTTTTTCACACAGTTTGAAGATGATTTTAGAACAGTGATATGGCTTCTACCGTTAATTAATACTTTTCAGACACAGTTTGAAGATGGTCCACATCCACCTCCATTTTTGATTTTTTTTTTTTAAATGCTTTTAGTTATTTCCCTGTCCCCATTTCTTTGTAGGGCACTTGTCCCACCCTTAGCCCCATTTTCCTTCCTTTTGCAGACCTCTAGGACTTTCCAGGACTTTTTTACAGCCATTTTTGTGCCTAAAAGTTTGGGTCCCCATTGATTTCAATGGGGTTCGGGGTTTCGGGACAAAGTTCGGGTTCTGTCCGGACCCGAACCCGGACTTTGTCCCGAAGTTCGGCCGAACCAGCAGAATCCGAACTTCCAGAAGTTCGCTCAACTCTAATCATGAGCAGGTCCTTTCCTTCTCCATACTCTTCTCTTCCCATCACTCTGGTACAAGTTGATCTTGGTCTCATCTGTCCATAGGATGTTGTTCCAGAACTGTGAAGGCTTTTTTAGATGTAGTTTGGCAAACTCTAATCTGGCCTTCCTGTTTTTGAGGCTCACCAATGGTTTACATCTTGTGGTGAACCCTCTGTATTCACTTTGGTGAAGTCTTCTCTTGATTGTTGACTTTGACACACATACACCTATCTCCTGGAGAGTGTTTTTGATTTGGCCAACTGTTGTGAAGGGTGTTTTCTTCACCAGGGAGAGAATTCTTCAGTCATCCACCACAGTTATTTCTCATTGTCTTCCGGGTCTTTTTGTGTTGCTGAGCTCACCGGTGCGTTCTTTCTTTTTAAGGATGTTCCAAACAGTTGATTTGGCCACACCTAATGTTTTTGCTATCTCTCTGATGGGTTTGTTTTGTGCTGAGTTGAGCTGGCTCATTAAGGCCTTTACAAAGACTCCCAGCTGGCTCCACCCTGCTCCACCCTGGAACCAGTTTCTGTGTGAATAGACTGGAGAGTTTTACACAAATCCTGTGCGGTGAGAAGCCTGTGTGGTTCGTTATAACAGCAGGGGGAGATAGGTGCTAGGCGTAGCACAAGGCTGCACCTAGCTGGCAGACAGGGAAACCTACAAAGTTTAGTAAGTGGCCAAGTTGGCAAGGATTTATTTTGATGTTTGTTTTTGTTTTGCTGTTTTTCTACAATTGCATATAGTGTAAATAAACTGCACTTGTGTTTTCATCTACAACTGCTGTTTCGCTGTGCCTGTTTTGTGTAGTGAACCCTTCCAGGGGGTCACAAGAGTCTTCTCTTGATTGTTGACTTTGACACACATACACCTACCTCCTGGAGAGTGTTCTTGATTTGGCCAACTGTTGTGAAGGGTGTTTTCTTCACCAGGGAGAGAATTCTTCAGTCATCCACCACAGTAGTTTTCCATGGTCTTCCGGGTCTTTTGGTGTTGCTGAGTTCACCGGTGCGTTCTTTCTTTTTAAGGATGTTCCAAACAGTTGATTTGGCCACACCTAATTTTTTTGCTATCTCTCTGATGGGTTTGTTTTGTTTTTTCAGCCTAATGATGGCTTGCTTCACTGATAGTGACAGCTCTTTGGATCTCATATTGAGAGATGACAGCAACAGATTCCAAATGCAAATAGCACACTTGAAATTAACTCTGGACCTTTTATCTGCTCCTTGTAAATTGGATAGTGAGGGAATAACACACACCTGGCCATGGAACAACTGAGCAGCCAATTGTCCCATTACTTTTGGTCCCTTAAAAAGTGGGAGTCACATATACAAACTGTTGTAATTCCTACACGGTTCACCTGATTTGGATGTAAATACACTCAAATTAAAGCTGAAAGTGTGCAGTTAAAGCACATCTTGTTTGTTTCATTTCAAATCCATTGTGGTGGTGTATAGAGCCAAAAAGATTAGAATTGTGTTGATGTCTCAATATTTATGGACCTGGCTTTGCATATATATATATGTGACAGCAGGCAGGTAAAATCACCTGTTTGCACCCAGGATGGCAGGTATATTTGTCCCAGATTTAGACTCTATGCTGATTTCTACCATTTCTACCACTAGGGGGAAGTGCTGGGGAAGTGCTGAGAGTCTATCAGGGGTAGAGGTAAAGAGTCCAGCTGAGTTGAGCTGGCTCATTAAGGCCTTTACAAAGACTCCCAGCTGGCTTAGGGAGTTGCTCCACCCTGGAACCAGTTTCTGTGTGAATAGACTGGAGAGTTTTACACAAATCCTGTGCGGTAAGAAGCCTGTGTGGTTCGTTATAACAGCAGGGGGAGATAGGTGCTAGGTGTAGCACAAGGCTGCACCTAGCTGGCAGACAGGGAAACCTACAAAGTTTAGTAAGTGGCCAAGTTGGCAAGGATTTATTTTGATGTTTGTTTTTGTTTTGCTGTTTTTCTACAATTGCATATAGGGTAAATAAACCGCACTTGTGTTTTCATCTACAACTGCTGTTTCGCTGTGCCTGTTTTGTGTAGTGAACCCTTCCAGGGGGTCACACACACCCACTGCCAAGCTAACCCCCCATACAATATATACAGTAAATAATACTGAAAATGCTGTATATTCATAATGAAGAAGTGTCCCAATATTGAAATATAGGCTCCATGGGTAACATTGTGGAAGAGATGTACTAAAACTGGAGAGTGCAAAATCTGGTGCAGCTTTGCATACAAATCAGAAATTCAGACACGGAGCCCCGACCCAGCCACTCCCCCCACTCTCCCCTGATTGGCTAGCAGACATTGATTGACAGCAGTGGCAGCCAATGGGCTGGAGAATCTAGGACAGCTGAGACACTCATGGACATCGCTGGACTTGTGTAAGTGTTAGGGGGGCTGACAGGGGCTGCTGCAAACAGATGGCTTTTTATTTTAATGCATAGAATGCATTAAAATAAAAAAAACATTCTGCCTTTACCACTACTTTAAAGTGGAGTTCCACCCAAAAGTGGAACTTCCGCTGGTCGGATTCCCCCCCCAGGTGTCACATTTGGCACCTTTCGGGGGGGAGGGGGAAGAGGACACCCGTTTTTGACAGTTGTCCTTTTCCACACATCTGAGAGCCCAGGCAGCTGGGCTCCTGCCTCCTCCCTCCTCCACCGCCGCCAGTGGGAAAGGGCAGCGGCAGCTCACGCATGCCCAGTAGGGACCGGGCTGTGAAGCAGAGCGGCTATATGTCCGGGTTCCCTTAGCCTCAATGGTGGCAGCAGCACTCGACCTGCCGATCCAAAGATTGGTGGGGGGTGCCGACATCGCTGGACTCCAGGACAGGTAAGTGTCCTCAAGTTAAAAGTCAGCAGCTACTGTATGTGTAGCTGCTGACTTTTAATTTTTAAAGGAACGGCGGCAGGTGCGGACCTCCGCTTTAAGATTTATGCTAAGTTCATAGCCATAAGATTAGCAACCTACATGTCGCAATTGATCAATACTGATCAGTTTGGCTTCATCTCAGGCTGGCAGGTACCTGATGCCATTTGACGAATAATACATTTAATGCGTTTTGCTGAATCTGTTAAACTACCTTCTATATTCTTGGCCTTAGATACAGAAAAGGCCTTTGACAGAATACATTGGGATACCTGAAAAATACTTTACTAAAATTTGGATTCCAGGGCAGTATTCTGTCAGCCATTATGGCTTTTATACACATCCCCATCAGCACAAGTTTTTACTAAATGAATGCTGTCCAATAGATTTTATATAACAAGCGGCACACTCCAAGGGTGCCCATTATCGCCTTCGATCTTTATATTTCTGATGGAACCTCTGGCACAAAAAATAGGAGTCAGAGTTCTATAACGAATATCTCTGTTCTGTATAAGGAACATGAAATCACCTTATTTGCTGATGATTTTATTTTAAGTCTTACTGATTCAGCTTTTTCCCTACCTGAAGTTTACACTCTCTTGAAGGTATTTAACACTGTCTTCTATTATAAAATTGCAGAGTCCAAATCAAATATGCCCAGCATAGGTTTAGATAAGCTAACAAAATCTCATGCAGAGCACTTACTTTGTCACATGGTCTCCCACATCGAGGACATATTTGGGTATTTCTAATATATTTAAACTTTATTACATGCTTTTTTTTATCATCATGCAAACATGAGATGGATAGACTAAGAAAAAATTATCGGGCAGAACAGCTGCCTTTAAAATGTTGCTGGTGCCAAAAATGATGTACATATTTAGGGCCCTACAGATCCAAGCACTTACCTCCTTTTTTTTTATGCTTCTTAAGCGCATATTGTGCAATTACGTATGGCAAGGCAAAAAACCTAGATACCCCTATTCTTCCATTGTTAGACACAAGGCTGTAGGACAGTGGTTCTCAACTCTGGTCCTCAGGACCCACCAACAGGCCAGATTTTAGGTATTACCTTGGGGAGATGCAGACTAGAATACTGCAGTCACTGAGCAGCAAATTATACCACCTGTGATGTATTTCAGTTATCCTGCAAACCTGGCCTGTTAGTGGGTCCCGAGGACAGGAGTTGAGAACCACTGCTCTAGAGGTACATGACATTGGCTCCCCCCCCCCCCCCCAGTACCAAGCATTGGGAGGAACTAGAACAATTCTTTGTGCCACTAGAGGACCTAAGATCATTATGCTCGGCTTACCCTTTTCTTCAAGGCAAACACAAGATATGACAGCAGCCATTTTAGGCAGTAAATATTTTCTAAGCTCTATCACTTCATTACCCCCTCTAACTAATCTTCCACTACCTCTAACTAATCTTCCAATATCTCTGGAAGTATTAAACATTTTAATACCAAATATTTATTTTAAACACTGGCATCTAACTTACTCTATTCACCTTTCTGACCTACTAGCCAAGATAAAATTCTTTCTTTCAGTAATATCAGAGAAACTTTAAAATCCCATCTCTAGGCCAATATACATATACACAACTTGTGTCTTATTTACAAAAAAAATCAATACAGTCTATAGCTGTGCCTGGACTTTTTGGTCCTACAATATCAGTCATGTTAAATGATTTACACTCTTATATTCCCTCCCTACAATATGAGAGCAAATTTATAAAGTGGCATAACCTTTTCTAATGCACTATGGGTGCAGAACATTCAACAATACTCTAGATTTACCAAATGTAATAACTACTGGGAATTGTCCCAAAAACTCATCATAGATGGTATTTGACTCCTGTTCGTTTAGCCAAATTCTCTAACTTTGATGACAACCTATGTTGGTGTGGATGCATGCAAGTAGGAACTTTACTCCATACTTAATAGGAATGTCCACACATTAAAAGTTAATGGTATAGAATATTTACACAAATGTCTGATAATACTGTTTGTTTAATGAAACCGAATGCAGCTCTGGCTCTCCTTAGTATAAGTGCAGGTGACTTTCCTCTTAATCACAGGGCAGTGGTTATGCTTGTGCATAAACATCAGCTGAATTAAGAACAATGCATAGCTTACCAAACAGGCAACCTCAAACAGTTTCATGCAGTTGGATACATGGATAGCTCGACAAGTTCTCAATGTGGACGTTTAACTTGATACATAGGAGTCAATTTACTAAAACTGGAGAGTGCAAAATCTGGTGCAGCTGGAAGCAGATTGGTTTCAATGCAGAGCTGCACCATATTTTGCACTCTCCAGTTTTAGTAAATCAACCCTATAATGCTAATGTTTCAGTTGTTACCTTTCTTTACTAGGATTGTTATGGGCCAGGCCTGTTTATACCATTTCCTTTTCTACTGGGGTCTTTTACATACATTTTTTGGACAAAATAGTGGCTAGTACCATGACCATGCTTGGGCGAGCTGCCACTGCACTTTCTCACTTGCCTGGCGGTGGAGGAGGAGGGAGCCGGGCTGCTGACGTCAGCGGCTGCGGTCTGGGCTCCCAGATGTGGGGAAGAGGACAGGTATCCTCTCCCCCCCGAAAGGTGCCAAATGTGACACCTTGGGGGATGGGGATCCAACAAGCGGAAGTTCCACTTTTGGGTGGAACTCCGCTTTAACTGATTCTTAATGTAATGCATTGTTATAAGAAACAATGTCTTTGAAACATTGGTTTTTAGATATCCTAACATCTGTTTTTAGATATCCTAACAATCTGCTGGGCAATTCCTGCTAGATGTGGCATCTACAGTATATTGTCTGTTTTTTATTTATGGTACTTGTCTATTTTTCTCTTTCTTTTGTCTTGTGCTGTTTTAAAAACCCAATAAAAACAATGCTTGAAAAAAATATATAGAGTATATATTCATTAATGTTGTTCAGTGGTTTGATAGTATTTAAGCTGCTTGATTAGTGACCAATTTAAAAAGGGAGAGGCAAGGTTGGTTTTATCTTGAAATATACATTAGAGCAGGGATCACCTACCCCCCAACACCCAAGCAGACGGTGGCACCCAACACCTTTTCAGCTGTATCATGGCACACTCAGCTGGGGGCATTATAGTCTGTTAATAGGGAAGCTCATCTGCTGGAATTCTATCACAGACCATCTTTACCTTCCATAGGAGCTGCATCTAGAGGTATGGCTACTGATAGTGTTATACAGCCAGTACCCTCCATACCATGCCCCATCAGGACAGCAGGTTGGCTCAGCCAGCACACATGGTATTCACTTAGCAGTGCATATCTGAGGTTTATGCATGTTTGTAAGACTGTTATTATGCCACTATAGCTATTGGAGTATTGTGTAAGTACAAAAATTCATGTTTGTGGTGTATACGCTGATAGACTCAATTACACCATATCCAATATTAAGGATAATGAAACCACTCCCACTTTTTGTTGCTGTGTGCCTCTTTCTAAAGTTGGAATGTATAACAGGTATCTGTAAGGTTCTGGGTTGACACTGGGAGACCTTTCAGGTAGGTTGTACAAGGCCAAATGAATTATAATGGTGGCCCTGTCTGACACTTTCAGTTTCTTATGAACATCTTTTGGCACACTAATCACTAAATTTTCATACCCCTGCATTAGAGTGTACTATTTCAGGGACAATAGCTCTGCATGTTGTATGGTGGTTTTTATACTGAAATATAAATAAGTGTATTATTTCAGAGACAATAACCACACATTTTGTACAAGGACTGGATAGTATGGAAGTGTCATTGTTAGGTGGCAATGTAAGTGGGAGAGAAGAGGTGGGTTTTGTTCTTAATAAAAATAGTGTGTTATTTCAGAGGCAAAAGCTAAAAATATTGTACAGTGGCTGGCGAGTATGTGACCAACTTCTTTAGGCAGCAATGTAAGAGGAAGAGATAAGACAGTTTTAATTCTGAAGTTAAAATTAGAAATATATTATTTTAGAGACAATAGCAGCTTTGTTAACCTGCAGTGTAAGAGACTAAGGCAAGGCAGTTTTTATCCTGAAATAAAATATCAATGTATTATTTGAGAGACAATAGCCACAAATATTGTATAGTCACTGGACAGCATGTAAGCAACTTGGTAGGGCCACAATATAAGAAAGAGAGATGAGGCAGTATATTTTTTATCCTGAAATACATATTAGAGTATATTTTACCAGAGACATTAGTCATACATATTGGCCAGTAGCTCGAGAGTATGTTAAAAGCTTAGGTAGGCAGCAATGTAAGCTGACGAGATAAGGCAAGTTTTATCCTTTAGTCAAAATTAGAGTGTATTACTTCAGAGAAAATAGCCACACATATTTTGCTTTCATTGGACAGTATTCAAGCTAGGATAGGTCATTATATAATGGGGAAAGATGAGGCAGGTTTAATCTTGAATTAAACATTAGAGTGTATTATCTGGGAGACAATAGCTGTGGCACTGGAATATACTGCAAACTTAGGCTTCATGCACATGGCTTTAAGAGGGCTGTACAGCATACATTCAGGCATCATTTTCTGTCCAGGGGTCAGAAGTGCAGCACACAGCCCTCTGCCAGCAGGCTGTCCAAATCAAGGACAGGTTGAAATCCACAGTGACAGTACAAAGATATACACATCCTGAATCCTCATATAAATCTCCACCTCCACTCATGTAATTCCAGCAGTAGTATATACATTTCCACCGTATAATTTAAAATGGCATAATGACCAAGATATTTCCAGCAGTAAGGATGTCAATATGCTCAATCAAACCATAAAAAAGAAAAGAATAGTCTCCATAGTGTAAAACTGTATGACACTTTTTAATAAAAAAGGGTTAAAAACACTTACATCAATGAAGACACATTAGGGCCCATTCAACATGTAGACAAACTTGCAATGACCTGGGGGGACGTAAACCAACGCGTTTCGTCCTCAAAGACTTCTTCTGGGGTGTCCCCTGCCCAGCTCATTGCATATATATATATAGAAAACTAGAAAATATGATACACACCCACTTCTTTCTCAACAGGAAGTCTGGCGTCGCCATTCAAAGATGGCACGGTGGCGTGCGTTCCACACCTCAAACAGAATGCTTAGGGTGGAATGATGTCAAAAAATGGCGCAGCCATTTGCGTGTCGTGCCTTGTTTTCATATGTTAGTAACCAGCCCACATTAACGTGCATTCACCCCGCAGTAACTTCGTACATAGGTCATCACTATTAGAGGAGGGAGGGCCAAACCTACGTCCATCAACCAAGATGGGGAGGAGTCAACCCTGTTGTCATCTCGGTATTCCAAGATCCCCGTCTGAGGTGCCATCCTCGACTCCGTCCTTGTGGCCCGCTGGAGCATCAGCCCCACATTGTCCAATAGGCTTAAATCAGAAGTGACGCGGGTATGAGCCGCATCATTGCTGGGCACCGCCGCTTGGTCTTCCAAATGGGCCGCTCAGTACTCTGTTGTGCAATAGGCTAATGACAGCCAGAAATGACGCGAGTGGAAGTCGCGTCATCGCCAGGCGTCACCGCTTGCGTTTCAAGGTGGTCCACATAGCTACATCTACACGGATCACAATTGGAGGTCACTCGCGGCCGCCCCCTGGCTCATGGCTGCCAATTAAATAAATAGATAGTCTGTGAAGCCACTACGTCACAGACAGGCAATTACTAAATAGCTTTGGGCTAATAGAAAGCAACAGAACGGGACTAATCCAAATAGAAAATACTTGTATAAATATATTGGATTAAAAATATGATTATACGAAAAACAAATATTATTAAAATTTATTATTTTTAAAAATATATAATAAAGAAGTAAAGTAAATAGGATGAAAATAGAACCAAACCAAAGAGGGGGGGGAGATCACAGAGACGAGCGATCTAAAAATTATATAAAAAATGTCGCCCCCTTTCTGCGGCGC
The DNA here is from genome assembly GCA_018402905.1 of Glandirana rugosa. Lineage (NCBI taxonomy): Eukaryota > Metazoa > Chordata > Amphibia > Anura > Ranidae > Glandirana > Glandirana rugosa. Next base: position 161,013 of record BLSH010116610.1, read on the forward strand.
CAGACTTCCCCTGAGTTACATAATTTATTCTGGAAGGGTACAATCGAATGGCTTATAATCAAAACCGGTAGTGTGAACACAATATAGGGCACACTATTTTCCATGTATCCCCATAATATATATGGAAAACTTGATACTTTAATTAATAGAAAAGTATAAAAATCTATAAATAAAAAATGTATGTATACTTGGAAACATTACCCAAAAATACAATAAAATAAGATAAAATCACCGATATAGTATGACCCCATAGAGCGTATGAAAAGGGGGAACTGAAACCTTTAATATTAGTAGCCTTTTTGCGATTCGGCGCTGCGTCGCTTTAACTGACAATTGCGCGGTCGTGCGACGTTGTACCCAAACGAAATTTGCGTCCTTTTTTTCCCACAAACAGAGCTTTCTTTTGGTGGTATTTGATCACCGCTGCGTCATTTCTGATCGCCGCTATAAACAAAAGAAGAGCGACAATTTTGCAAAAAAAACCAAATTTCTTACTTTTTCCTAAAATACAAATCCAAAAAAAAATATAAAAAAACATTTTTTTTCACCGTTTTTGGCCGATTTATATTCTTCCTAATATTTGCGATAAAAAAATCGCAATCAGCGTTTATTGATTGGTTTGGTCGCGTTTACGGATGATGAGAATTCATTTTTGGGGTTTTTAATTTTTTTTTATTTTTTACTAAAAATGGCGGCGATCTGCGATTTTTTGCGGTACTGCGATATTGCAGAGGACATGTCGGAACGTTTTGACACTTTTTTGGGACCATTGGCATTTATACAGCGATCAGTGCTATAAAAATGCACTGATTACTGTGTAAATGCCATTGGCAGTGAAGGGGTTAACCTGCAGGGGGCGCGCTAAGGGTTAACTATGTTCCCTGGGCGTGTTCTAACTGTATGGGGGACTGCCTAGCTGGGGAAGGGAAGTGGTCACAGCCTTCACGTAAAGGAAGGCTGTGATCACAGCCCTTCCCCCTCACACAGAGCGGAGGTCCGTGTTTACATACACGGACCTCCGCTCATTCGCTCCGGGGGGGCATCGCGAGTGGCCGGCGGCAATCGAAGCCGCCGCACCCGCTCCCTGGCCCCCCCTGGACACAGTGAGCGCGTGGGCGCGCCTCCGGCGGCGCGCGCGCGCTCACTATACACGTTCCCGCAGCCGCCGTCGTATGACGGCGATTTGCGGGAACGAGCCACTTTGCCGCCGTCAGATGCCGATCGGCGGTCGGCAAGTGGTTAATAAAGGCATTAACCCCTTCCTTACTGGGCACTTAAACCCCCCTCCTGCCCAGACCAATTTTTGGCTTTCAGCGCTGTCGCATTTTGAATGACAATTGCGCGGTCATGCGACGTTGTACCCAAATAAAATTTGCGTCCTTTTTTTCCCACAAACAGAGGTTTCTTTTGGTGGTATTTGATCACCTCTGCGTCATTTCTGATCCCCGCTATAAACAAAAAATGAGCGACAATTTTGCAAAAAAGAACAATATTTTTTACTTTTTGCTAAAGTACAAATCCATTAAAAAAAATTATTCATCATTTTCTACATATTTTTGGTAAAAAAAAAAAATCGCAATCGGCGTATATTGATTGGTTTGCGCAAAAGTTATCGCGTCTACAAACTGGGAATTGATTTATGGCGTTTTTATAATTTTTTTTTTTTTACTAGTAATGGCGGCGATCTGCGATTTTTATCGGGACTGCGATATTGCCGCAGAAATGACAGACATTTTTTACACATTTTTGGGACCAATGACATTTATACAGCGATCAGAAATTTAAATGTCCACTGATTACTGTGTAAATGTCATTGGCAGTGAAGGGGTTAACCTGCAGGGGGCAGTGAAGGGGTTAACAAATGTTCCCTGGGTGTGTTCTAACTGTGGGGGGGCAGGGCTGGCCGGGACATAACAGATCTAACTGATCCCAATCACAGGGATCAGTGGATCTGTCATGTCCCCTGTCACAGAACGGGGAACCGCCGTGTTTACATCGGCGGTTCCCCGTTCTGAGGCTCCTAAAAGAGATCGGCGGGTCTCGGGCGGACATCGAGTCCGCCCGAGCCACGGGCATGCTCGCGCAAGGAGCGCGCACAGGGGACGACGTCCATGGACGTCGTCCCGGCATTCCAGATCCGCGCTGGAGCCGTACTATGGCAATAGCGCGGATCTGGAGTGGTTAATGTCCCAGTCCACATTAAGTCCAAAAGGGGTATAGCTCTTTAACTGGTATATCCAGTAGGTCTCTAGTTGTGAGACCCCTCTTCTGGTTGCACCCCCTCTCCACATGGGGATGTAGCTATCTATAACCTGCCTTTAGCGTTTTTGTTGTGATGCCGTAAGTAGTGTTTCGGAACACTATGATTGGTTTTGCCTTTTATTATATTTGTTATGTGTTCATTAACTCTGACACTAAATGATCTTGTGGTCCTCCCTATATATTGTTTGCCACATGGGCAAGTCAACATGTAAATGACATTTTTTGTTTCACAAGTACAAAACTGTTTAAGGCTGTAATTACGTCCAGTAACTGTGGAACGAAAATCTAGAAATTTTCTATTCTGACAGGAATTGAATTTACAAACTCTACACCTTCTGCATGGGTAGAAGCCAATTAAATTATGAAACATGGACACTTGTTTTGGGGGATCAATAACATTAGGGGCCAGTCGGTTCCTTAGCAGGGGGCCCCCCTGTAGACAATATTGGGTTTGTCCAGCAGGAGGGGTCCTAGAATCCTGTCATTTTTGAGGACTCCCCAGTGTTTATTGAGGATGTTCTTCATCTGTTTATGTTGGGAAGAAAAACCGGTAAAAAAGGACCACCTGTATTTATCGTCCCCTTGAATTATCGGCCTCTCTTCCAATAGTCTTGATCTCTCTGTATCCATGGTTCTTTGAATTTCTAGATCTAACTCCCGGGCCTGGTAACCTTTTTCAAGGAATCTTTGTCTGAGAATAAGAGATTGTTCTTGGAAGTCTTGGATATTAGAGCAATTCCGTCGTAATCGTAAAAATTGGCCCCGGGGCACCGATCTGAGCCAAGCCTGATGATGACAACTATCAATTGGAATATAAGCATTCCTATCTGTTAGTTTGAAATATGTTTTGGTAGTTATCATACCATTGTTGATCTCAATGGATAGATCTAGAAAGTGTACGCCCTTATCACTATATTCATAGGTAAGGGAAATTCCTCTATCATTTGAATTCAGCTCTAAGAAAAACGAGGCGAGGGAGTCAGGTGTGCCATTCCATAGGAGGAGGATGTCGTCAATATGCTTGGCCCAAAGGATTAGTTCTGGTCTATGGTATGCTTAGACGACATCCTCCTCCCACTTGGCCATAAACAAATTTGCTAGACTGGGGCAAATTTAGCCCCCATGGCCACACCCTTCTATTGTGAGTAAAATTTGTCTTCAAACCAGAAGTAATTATGTCTGGTAGCAAATATAACTAGATCCAACAGCAATTCTTTTTGTAATTGAGGTATTGATTTATCCTTGGATAAGAAATAGTCCACTGCTTGTAACCCCAATTCATGTAGAATGCATGTATAGAGGGATGCTAAGTCTGTCGTAGCTATCAGACAACCCTCTGGGACAATGATATTTCCGATTCAATTAATTGTATCCTTTGTATCCTTCAAAAAGTATGGCATTTTCTTAACTGAGGGTTGTAGGTAGAAATCAATATATCAACCTATTCTAGATGTGATGGACTCTATTCCGCTGATTATAGGTCGTCCCGGTGGATGGGCAGCATCTTTATGTATTTTTGGTAGAAAGTACATCACCGGGACTCTTGGGGCCAGCGGGACCAGGTAATTCTTTTCTTTTCTATCCAGAATGCCCCTCCAAAAACCCTTATCAATAATTTTATTCAATTCATTTTTATATTTATTAGTCGGGTTAGAAGGCAATTCTTTATAAGTGTGTGTATCTCCAAGGATTCTATGCATTTCTGGTCAGATTGGGTCCTTATTTTTTGATTTTCAACCTATCTATGTCTTTTATGACCAAATCTTTAAAAGCATTTATTGAGGGGGCCATAGGGCCAGGAGGGTTGAACAAGGAGGGATTAACCAATCCTGAATGGGTAAAGTTTCCAGAGATCATGTATCGTTGTATGTTCACTTTCCTGATGTATTTGTGAATGTCAATAAAAGTACTAAATTTGTCCAATCGTTTCGGGGGTACATAATTTAAAGCTTTATTTAGGATTTTGGCTTCATCCTCAGTGAGAGTAGCTTGACTTAAATTGAAGACACCTGTACTGCCTAGTTCCTTGGTCTTTTTCCTCTGAATTTGCCACCCCCCTCTGGAGCCTCTGTTGTATCTGGTCCCCTTTTGCCTCCTTGATTCGCCCTGGGAAAACCCCGGGAGTCAGGTTGATTTTGAATATACCTGAAGGGGGACCTACTCGAATTGTCATACTCATGTTCCCTTCCCATATAGCGATAGGGTTCGATGTACGAGTTATGTCTCAGAGGGGAAAATCTTTTGTTGGTATTAATAAGGTATCGCGGAGAGCGCGGGGGTGAATAGCCATAGGGCCTTGATTCATATTGGCCTTGGTGAGGGGTGGTAATTTTACCACGGTTGTAGTTGTGTTCTTGTCCTCTGTGGGGTCCCCCATGATAGGGGCCCTTGTTCGGCTATGGCCACCCCTTCCTCTCCCTCTTTTACCGCCATTAGATTGATTATAAGATGGGGAACGATAGCTGTTAGTCCTTTCTCTCGTCGGACTTGGGGCCTAACCTCTGGTCTCCCCCTTCTATGTGAAGGCTCAGAGTTGTAGTTAGAAGGCATGCCACCGCGCCATCTTTGAATGGCGGTGCCGGACTTCCTGTTGAGAAGGAAGTGGGTGTATATCATATTTTCTCATTTTCTATATATATATATGCAATGACCCGGGCAGGGGACACACCAGAAGAAGTTTTTGAGGATGAAACGCGTTGGGTTACGTCCCCCCAGGTCATTGCAAGTTTGTCTACATGTTGAATGGGCCCTAATGTGTCTTCATTGATGTAAGTGTTTTTAACCCTTTTTTATTAAAAAGTGTCATACAGTTTTACACTATGGAGACTATTCTTTTCTTTTTTATGGTTTGATTGAGCATATTGAAATCCTTACTGCTGGAAATATCTTGGTCATTATGCCTTTTTAAATTATACGGTGGAAATGTATATACTACTGCTGGAATTACATGAGTGGAGGTGGAGATTTATATGAGGATTCACAATTCCCTATAATCGAAAGACTACCTGCGACTCCATCTAACATAGAAACATAGAAACATAGAAAAGTGATGGCAGAAAAAGACTGAGTAGTCCATCGAGTCTGCCCCTTTTTCTTTCTTTTTTTTATTTTTTTTTTATTTTTATTTTTATTTTTTTACATTAACCTTGTTGTCTGACTATAGATTTATGTTTATCCCAAGCATGTTTGAAGCCATTTACTGTTGACTGTCTCACAACCTCTGTTGGTAGTTTATTCCAATCATCAACCACCCTTTCAGTAAAATAATACTTTCTAAGATTAGTTTTTAACTTTCCCCCAGTTAGTTTGAGGTCATGTCCCTGTGTTCTTGATTTTGGTTTCATATTGAAAAGACTGCCCTCCTGAACCTTATTCACCCCCTTTATGTATTTAAAGGTTTCAATCATGTCTCCCCTCTCCCTTCTTTCCTCCAGACTGTACATATTAAGTTCCTGAAGTCGCTCTTGATATGTTTTATCCCCCAGACCTTTCACCATTTTTGTTACCCGTCTCTGAACTCGTTCTATTTTATCAATATCTTTTTGTAAGTGTGGTCTCCAGAACTGAACACAGTATTCTAAGTGAGGTCTCACTAAAGATCTATATAGAGGAATCAGAACCTCCTTCCTCCTGCTGGTGATCCCTCTACTGATACATCCCAGAATTCTATTTGCTTTTCCCACTGTCTGGTTACACTGTTTGCTCATTTTGCAATCATCTGAAATAAGCACCCCCAAATCTTTTTCTTCTGTAGTGCTGGCTAACACTGTGCCCTCAATGCTGTACTCTAAGCGGATTCTTTTTCCCTAATCTATCCCTATCTATGTGCAAATTCTCCGCTTTCTGGTAAGCGTTTGGTGCTCCTGGTGGTGGGTCCACACCGAGTGGTTGGTGATGGTCACTGGACACTATTGATTTATGGTGTTTATGAATCATTGGACTTTGCCATACACCTGTCTTCAATCAAAGTATTTTATGATTATATTTGTATACATTTTTATACAATGGACAGTTTTTTTTGTTGAACCTATCACATAAATAGTTTTCAGCTATTTACTAGCATAGAGAACACTATTATTGCACTTTGGCACTTTGATACTATCTGTGCACATATTTCCCTTTTTACACTCATTATTTAATAGAGATTTGATATTGGTTTTGTGTAGCAATACTCTTCTTAGCACTTTACATACGTTACACCTTAATATCTAAATATTTATATATTTATTTATACTGTCAAGTTTGGGTGTTTCTATAGAATTTTTTCTTTAGCGCTGCGCTGGTTCTTACATTTAATTCTATACAATTGGTCAATTGGAGTGCTGGCTGCTGACATTTTTACTTTAATTTAATTACACCAGGAGCGCAATATTCATACTTTCATATACACATCCTGAGTGGTGCTTGTGTACAGGGACATATGCCTTGCCTGGAATGCAGGCTTCCCCATGGCTACAAAGCCACCAGCTGATTTACCTAGTATTTTGTGAAGAAGATGGAACGTTGGTGCCCGAGCTTTCATGTGGACTCTGGTATGGCAACACAGTCATATTACGTTCCACATACTGGTGGTGGGCAGGGATAGGTTTCTGCACAAAAAAAGGGTGGCTGGTTACCTGCTAATGTGGTACAGCAAAGGCCGTAAATTTGAGCTACTGGGCATGGGGGGGGGGGGGGAATTATGGGACAATATTTATTTTGCTCCAACAGAAAATACCACCTGTCCAGTCAAGGATGCTACTTGAGATGGAAGGGTGAGTGCAAGTGACTTGTAGAGTGGTTGACATCTACACCTGATGTGCCATAAGTTAGGCCTCTGAAACCCCTTGTGGGATTTCCTTAATATCACTTGACACTGTGGATGTTGCAGTAGATGCAGATGGAGAAACTTGTAGAGGCATGGGAGAGGTGAAAAGTGAAGTTAAGAGGAGTATTGTGGGACTTTTGCTGCCAACCAGTATTATTGAGGTGCTGCACTCACTGAGGTTACAGACCACAATGGTGCTGTTGGCAGCAGATGTTTGAAAAAAGGCCCAGATTGTAGAACTCCAAATCCTATGGCCATGTATACTAATGTTCAAGAAGAAAGAAGTAACACCACTCCAGGCAGAGAGTAATAGCAAATCAGCGTGGGTGCTAGCCCCGGCTCACCTCCGCCATTCACCAATTCATAGAAAACGAAATGGCTGCACACCAACACGAGATGCAATGCTGATCCAAACTTCTTTACTGGCAGTATACCAGGTATAACAAGGAATAGATGTAGACACGTTTCACACAGGTATGTGCTTGTTCACTACCAAAGTGAACAAACACAAACCTGTGTGAAACGCATCTACATCTATTCCTTGTTATACCTGATATACTGCCAATAAAGAAGTTTGGATCAGCATTAGAGTTGAGCGAACCCGAACTGTAAAGTTCGGGTCCGTACCAAACTTTGGGGTGTCCGTGACCTGGACCCGAACCCAGACATTTGAAAAAAGTTTGGGTTCGGGTATTTGATCCCACCTGTTGAATAGCTGCAGGGCAGCCAATCAACAAGTGTTTCACTGGTTTGCCCTTAGAAGCCATCACAGCCATGCCTACTAATGGCATGGCTGTGATTGGCCAGTGCATCATGTGACCCAGCCTCTTTATAAGCTGGAGTCACTTAGTGCTGCATGTCACATGCTCTCTGGCTAGTATAGGGAGAGGATGCTGCCGGCGCTGTGAGGGACAGATTGCAGATATAATAACATCTCATTCCTTTATTGTTCTAAAATCATCACCTACTCCTATAGGGTCAGGTTCCTGCTGTTGCTGTAAGGGACAGATTATTATTCTAAAATCATCACCTACTTCTATAGGGTCAGGTTCCTGCTGTTGCTGTAAGGGACAGATTATTGTTCTAAAATCATTTTACTTCCTTTTGCAGCCCTCTAGCACTTTCCAGGACTTTTTTACAGTCTTGTGCCGAAAAGTTCGGGTCCCCATTTATTTCATTGGGGTTCGGGGTAAAGTTTGGATCAAGTTCGGTACCGAACCCAAACTTTTCTGCAAAGTTCGGCCGAACCCACCGAACCCGAACATCCAGGTGTTCGCTCAACTCTAATCAGCATTGCATCTTGTGTTAGTGTGCAGCCATTTCGTTTTCTATGAATTCATGTATACTAATTCCAGAGGTCTGGCTGACAAGATGGGAGAACTGGAGCTGCTGATGTACGAGGTGGATTTAGATTTTATGGCAATTTCAGAGACTTGGTTTAACAGCTCTCATCTGGCAACCATTCAAGGGTATTCCCTATATCCCTAATTTTTGTGGATAGTTTACTGACTGGAATGGTACAAGCTGATTGGAGACAAGCCAACGTGACACCAATATTTAAAAAAGGGCAGAGGTATATCCCAGGGAACTACAGGCTAGTCAGCCTAACATCAATAATCTGCAAGCTATTGGAGGGGATGATAAGGGACTATATACAAGATTTTAGTAATAAAAACAGCAGTAATCAGCATGGAGTCATGACAAATCGTTCTTGCCAGACCAATCTATTAACCTTCTATGAAGAAGTGAGCTGCCATGTAGATAAAGGAAGGCCTGTAGATGCCGTGAATCTAGATTTTGCAAAGGCATTTGATATAGTTCCCCACAAACGTTTGATGTACAAACTAAGGTATGTAGGCATGGACCACAGGGTGAGTACCTGGATTGAAAACTGGCTACAGGCACGATTCCAAAGGGTGGTAATAAATGGGGAGTACTCATAATGTTCTGGTGTGGAAAGTGGGGTCCCCCAGCAATCTGTCCTGGGACCAATCCTGTGCTATTTATTCACAAACAATGGGATAAACAGATCAATCTCAGTATTTGCGAATGATACAAAGTTAAGCAGGGCAATAATTTCCATGCAGAATGTGGAAAACTTGCAAAATGACCTACGCAAATTAATGGGGTGGGCGACTACATGGCAAATGAGGTTTAATGTTGAAGAATGTAAAGTAATGCATTTGGGTGCCAAAAATTTGAATGTGATTTACTCACTAGGGGGTGAACCTCTGGGGGGAATCTAGGATGGAAAAGGACCTGGGGGTCCAAGTAGATAGCAGGCTCAGTAATGGCATGCAATGCAAAGCTGCTGCAAGCAAAGCCAACAGAATATTGGCATGCATTAAAAAGGGGATTCGCTCCAGAGATAAAACAATAATTCTCCCACTCTAGAAGACTCAGGTCTGGCCGCACCTGGAGTATGCCGTCCAGTTCTGTGCACCAGTCCTCAGGAGGGATGTGCTGGAGCTGGAGAGAGTCCAGAGAAGGGCAACACAGCTTATTAAGGGACTGGAGGATCTCCCCTATGGGGAAAGACTATAAGCATTGAACTTATTCTCTCTGGAGAGGAGATGCTTGAGAGGGGATATGATATTGATGTACAAATATAGTACTGGTGACCCTAGCATAGGTAAAAACTTTTCAGTGAAAGGGAATTTAAAAAGACATGCGCCATTCACTAAAATTAGAAGAGAAGCAATTTAACCTTAAACTGCGTAGAGGGATCTTTACTACCAGAAGCTGTGGTATCAGCGGGGAGCATCAATAATTTCAAAAACCTATTAGACGGGTACCTTAATAACCACAACATACAGGGGTATACAATGTACTATTAACATAACAGCACAAGCAGGTTGGACTGGATGGACTTGTGTCTTTTTTCAACCTCACCAACTATGTAACTATATATACAGTTGTGCTCATAAGTAGAGTTGAGCGAACTTCTAGAAGTCCGGGTTCTGCTGGTTCGGCCGAACTTCGGGACAAAGTCCGGGTTCGGGTCCGGACAGAACCCAAACTTTGTCCCGGACCCCGAACCCCATTGAAATCAATGGAGACCCGGACTTTTAGGCACAAAAAATGTTGTAAAATAGTCCTGGAAGGTCCTAGAGGTCTGCAAAAGGAAGGAAATGTGGGTAAGGATGGGACAAGTGACCTACAAAGAAATGGGGACAGGGAAATAACTTTAAATATTTTTTAAAAAATAAAAACATAAAAAATGCATAAATGGAGATCATCTTCAAAATGGGTCTGAAAAGTATTAATTAACATTAGAGGCCATAGAACTGTTCTAAAATCATCTTCAAACTGCTTCAAAAAAGTATAAATAAGCCGGGAGTACCCATATCACTGTTCTGCAAAATGTGTGTATCACTTTAAATGAAACCGGGAATCAGTGCACATCTCTTCTGCACAATTATTTCAAGTCTGTGTGTCACTTTAAATCAAACCGTCAATCATTGCACATCTGTTATTCACACTTCTTTTTAAAGTCTGTGTCACTTTAAATGAAACCGTCAATCATTGCACATCTGTTATTCACACTTATTTTTAAAGTCTGTGTATCACTTTAAATGAAACCGTCAATCATTGCACATCTGTTATTCACACTTCTTTTTATAGTCTGTGTCACTTTTATTATTGCCTCTAATGATTGCACATCTGCTATTCACACACATCTGTTCTGCACCAGAACAGATGTTATTCACACATTACATTTGTTCTGCACACTTCTGAAAATAGTTTAGAACACTTTACCT
>BLSH010116610.1:173119-189025 GCA_018402905.1 Glandirana rugosa
ATTCTCTGTCGGTCACAAGGGGCGGACGTCGGGCAGGAAGACTTTCCTCACCTACTTGGAGATGTGTTCCGCATAACGGTATGTACGCGACTGTTGCGAAAATAGAACACTCAACGGTAAACAGAAAAATTATTTCTACAAAAATATGACGACGTGAATCTAGCGGCGACGAGAAAAAGACAAGATATAAAATTATCGGTAAGTTTGGGGAAACACAGTTGAACACACGTATAATAGTCCGGTTTTAGTGGTCCCATACATTTGCAAACTAGTCCCAGTAAACCCATCAAAGACAACAGTAATACTAAATTTTTTTCATTTGTGTCAACTAACTAATATCCCTTTTGCAGACCTCTAGGACCTTCCTGGGCTTTTTTACAGCATTTTTAAGATTTTTCATTAAAATTACCAGAACCCCGAACCCGAACCCGGACTTTTTTTGAAAAGTCCGTGTCCGGGTCCGGGTCCCGGACACCCCAAAGTTCGGTACGGACCCGAACTTTACAGTCCGGGTTCGCTCAACTCTACTCATAAATTTACATGCCCGGGCAGAATTTATGATTTCTTGGCCATTTTTCAGAGAATATGAATAATAACACAAAAACTTTTCTTTCACTCATGGTTAGGGTTTGGCTGAAGCCATCTATAATCAATCAACTGTGTTTACTTTTTTTAAATCATAATGACAACAGAAACTACCCAAATGACCCTGATCAAACGTTTACATACCCTGGTGATTTTGGCCTGATAATATGCACACAAGTTGACACAAAGGGGTTTGAATGGCTATTAAAATATAGAACAGAAAAAGAGCAGCGGCGATCTAAGTGCAGCAGTATAAAAACATCTTTATTAAAAAGACAAATGGCAACTCACAAGATAAAAGCGTTGTCAGCGCATGTATGGCAATACGCCTTGTGTAGAGGTTCATCCACTCCTTTCAGAAGGACGGGCTGCAGGCGGGGAACACTGGTGGCCGCTGGTACTGGCTGAGCTGGTGGCTTCCAGCACTTCCAGAAACTCAGATGGGGCTCAGGAACCGCCGCTGACGTCACTACCGGATGCAGGGTGGAGTGGGAGGTGCTCGCGTTTGGAGCATTCGTGCTCCTTCCTCAGGCAGTCTTGATTCCCCATCTGAGTTTCTGGAAGTGCTGGAAGCCACCAGCTCAGCCAGTACCAGTGGCCACCAGTGTTCCCCGCCTACAGCCTGTCCTTCTGAAAGGAGTGGATGAACCTCTACACAAGGCCTATTGCCACACATGCGCTGACAACGCTTTTATCTTGTGAGTTGCCATTTGTCTTTTAAATAAAGATGTTTTTATACTGCTGCACTTAGATTGGCGCTGCTCTTTTTCTGTTCTATGTCCACAAAGAGTTCCTTCTAGCTCTTTTCAGAGCCTGCAGCCATCTAAAGCCAGCATTTTACATTCTGAGACCTCAATAGACACCTTGGACTTTCCACCCATGGTCCACGGATGACAGACTGATCCAGTGCCCCCACATTCTCTCCATCCAGCTCCCAGGGCGCACAAGAGGTTACTTGTTTGTCTTGTGAATTGCTATTAAAGGTAACCATCCTCACCTGTAATCTGTTTGCTTGTAATTAGTGTGTGTGTATAAAAGGTCAATGAGTTTCTGGACTCCTGACAGAGCCTTGCATCTTTCATCCAGTGCTGCACTGACGTTTCTGGATTCTGAGTCATGGGGAAAGCAAAATATTTGTCAAAGGATCTGTGGGAAAAGGTAGATGAACTGTACAGGAACAGGAAAGAGATATAAAAAGATATCCAAGGAATTGAGAATGCCAATTAGCAGTGTTCAAACTCTAACCAAGAAGTGGAAAATTAGAGGTTCTGTTGCAACCAAACCATGGTCAGGTAGACCAACTAAAATTTCAGCCACAACTGCCAGGAAAATTGTTTGGGATGCAAAGAAAAACCCACAAATAACTTCAGGACTCTGAAAACATGTGGTGTGGCTGTTTCAAGATGCACAATAAGGAGGCACTTGAAGAAAGATGGGCTGCATGGCCGAGTTGCCACAAGAAAGTCATTACTACACAAATGCCACAAAGAATCCCGCTTACAATACGCCAAACTGCACAGAGACAAGCCTCAAACCTTCTGCCACAAAGTCATTTGGAGTGATGAGACCAAAATTGAGCTTTTTGGCCACAACCATAAATGTTACATTTGGACAGGAGTCAACAAGGCCTGTGAAAGACGGAGGTGGATCACTGATGTTTTGGGGATGTGTGAGCTACAAAGGCACAGCAAATTTGGTCAAAATTGATGGCAAGATGAATGCAGTATGTTATCAATAAATACTGGGGGAACATTTGCATTCATCAGCCAAGAAGCTGCGCATTGGACGTACTTGGACATTCCAACATGACAATGATCCAAAACACAAGGCCAAGTCGACCTGTCATTGGCTACAGCAGAATAAAGTGAAGGTTCTGGAGTGGCCATCTCAGTCTCCTGACCTCAATATCATTAAGCCACTCTGGGGAGATCTCAAACATGCAGTTCATGCAAGACATCCCTAGAATTTCCAGGAACTGGAGGCTTTTTGCCAAGAGGAATAGGCAGCTTTGCCATCTGAGAAGATAAAGAGCTTCCTCCACAAATACCACAAAAGACTTCAAGCTGTCATTGATGTTAAAGGGGACAATACACGATATTAAGAACTAGGGTATGTCAATTTTCGATCAGGGTCCTTTGGGTAGTTTCTGTTGTCATTATGATGTAAAAAGAGTAAACACAGTTGATTGATAATAAATAGCTTCAGCCAAACACTAACCATGAGTGAAAGAAAAGTTTTTGTGTTGTTATTCATATTCTCTGAAAAATGGCCAAGAAATCATAAATTCTGCCAGGGTATGTAAACTTATGAGCACAACTGTATATGTCCTCTCATTATATTGTCATACCTCAACATTCAAATGCTGTCCAGCACATAAACATTCTACAACCGCCACCTCACCCTGTAAATATGGAGCTCATGAAATTTCAAAAGTTCCTTGGTATACATAGAGAGCAGCAGGGGCACCCTTGGGCACCGTGAGGAGAATAGATATACACTGCAAAAACAGTAGGAGGGCCCTAAAAGGGCATGGTTGAATAGAACCTGAGCCTATTCACTGTATGCATGGCAAACATATTCCACAATTCTTTACTCACAACATATGTCTTAATTAGTGTGTCACAGGTAACAGACACACATAAACCTCAACAAATCATTAAAAAAAAAAATAAATCCATCCATTATATAAGCTTTTCTGAACACAAAAAATGAGGCAAGCATTTTCTCTGAGCCTAAATCTCAAAGATGAACTTCATTTACCACTTGACCTCGGAAAGATTTACTTCCCTTCATGACCAGGCCACTTTTTACGATCCAACAGTGTTACTTTAACTGACAATTACGTGGTCACGCAACGATGTACCCAAATAATATGTATCTTTTTCCCCCAAAAAATAGAGCTTTCTTTGGGTGGTATTTGATCACCACTGCATGTTTTATTGTTTGCGCTATAACTAAAAAAGGCTGACAATTTTGAAAAAAAAAATATTTTTTTACTTTCTGCTATAAAACATATACAAATAAAAGTTCAAAAAAATCCACTTTCTTTATAAATTTAGGCCAATATGTATTCTGTTACAAGTTTTTGGTAAAAAAAAAACAAAACAATATTTGTATATTGATTGGTTTACGCAAACGCTATAACATCTACAAACTACGGGCTATATACTGGAATTTGTATTTATTTATTTTTTTATACTAGTAATGGTGGTGATCAGCGACTTATAGCGGGATTGCGATATTGCGGCGGTGACCAAACACTAACTGACACTTTGCAGGAACCAGTGACACTAATACAGTGATCAGTGCTAATAATATGCACTGTCGCTATACTAATGACACTGGCTGGGAATGGGTTAAACATCTAGGACACTCAAAGGGTTACCAGTATGCCTAGCCAGTGTTTGTGTTTACATGGGCAGAGCTCCATTCTGAGTCTCTGCCCGACGATCGGCGGATGCCGGAGGACATCATGTGCCTGGTATTCACAGATTGGCTTCTGCTGTGAATAATCACAGCTGAAATTGTCCGCCGGTGGCGTGCGCATGCCCCCTGCAGGCAGAAGTGCAGGATCACATATACAAGGCTGCTGTTAGAAACCCCCGCTTTTGACTCCCCCCCCAGCCCCTCGCCTGATCCTGCCTCAAAGGAAAATGCATGCTTAAGTGAAGTGGGGTGGGGGCATATCATGCAACAATTGTAAAAGTGATTGGGCAGCTTCAGAGCTGCTCGTATCACTTCCACATGAAACCCGACAGTTGCCTTCAGAAATATACCCACACTCCTGGCCGCGGACCCCGGTCGGGAATGTGTGTGCATTTAAAAACACATGTTTGCAGCACAGTCCTAGTGCTGTTTAAAAATGGCGCTGGGACTAAAGTGGTTAAAGTAAAGTGGTTGAGGAGCCGTAAAAATGCAGCTCAGCCGCTCATTTATAAAGCCCCCCCCCCCCCCACACAAAATGCAAGTGTAAAGTAGCATCTCACTGTGCCTTATGATCTTTATCATTAGGATATTCATTCACATAGCGCATCAGGTGCTCAACTCTGTCACAGTGTTACGTGGCTGCTGGATGCTGACTTTGTTATGGCTGTACTGTGTTCCAGTCTGTAACACACAGTACAGCCATAAGTTAACAAAGTCGGCATCCTACAGGCATGTGACACTGTGCTCCATGTTAATGCACAGAGCGAAAAGCTCAGGAATATGCTACTGCACAAAGTGCAGCGATCAGAAATTTGTAAAGCACAGAATACAGAGATCAAGAATATGTAACACACAGAGTGAAAAGGTCAGAAGTATTAACTGCACAGAATGCAGAGCTCAGAAGTATATAACACACACAGCGAAGAGGTCAGAAGCATGTAAATCACAGAATGCAGAAGTCAGAGGTATGTAGCACACAGGGTGCAAAGGTCAGTAGTATGTAACAAACAGAGTGAAGAGGTCAAGAGTATGCATCACATAGAGTGAAGAGGTCAGAAGTATGCAACAGAGTGAAGAGGTCAGAAGTATTTAACACACAATGCAGAGCTCAGGAGTGTGTAACACACAGAGTGAAGAGGTCAGAAGTATGTAAAGCACAAAATGCAGAAGTCAGAAGTCTGAAAAGCCCAGGAATATGTGACACACAGAGTGCAGGGGTCAGCATATGAAACAGAATGAGTAAGAGCTCAAGAATAAGGCATTTACAGCACAACATATGGCAGTCAGGGTTGTGTAGCATACAGTGTATCATACAATGTATGGTAATCAGTATGTAAAATGCACAGTATATTACATACCCTGACCATTACACTCTGTATTCTGTGATGTACCATTGCACATTTTTGGTTGCTGGTCTTCCAGTTTACAGGGGGGTAGTGGTCAAGAATCCACACAGTACAGAGGGTGCAGTATTCAGCCATATTTAAAATACTTCAGCATAGACTGCTAAGGTATTTTAGGGTCAGCAGGATGAACCATGTACCATGGGTGACCCAGGTGCTGGGCAGGGCCTTTGTAGATGGCAGCATCGGAACTGTTAGCTTTCTAGTGAAGGATTTATTTTCAATAGCGCAACATGGGCAGACAAAATAATGCATTTGTTTTCTCATTTTAAAAGTATACTTGCCTTGGATTTTTTTTTGTATGACAAGATCACTATAATACATCTAAACTCCCCTGCCCTCCTCCTCACAGGCACATACATTGAGCACCCAATATAACTTACTGGCTATGCTGCCCCCTTCCTCATAGACAAATCAACACTGCAGCACCAGTCTATAAATCGAAATCCAGTAATACTTTTTTACTAATCTCAGAGGCAGTTTAGAAGTGGACACATGGTGTGGCATATGATGGCAGCAGAAGAAATCTTACTGGGAGCTGGTTCAAGCCAGGTGTAAACTGCTGGTTCAGGGTGCCCAAGATTATAGATGTCCTGACAGACTATAACTCCAACCCTCTTTTCCAGCCTTTCATCTTCTTAGCCCCTCTTCATCTAAGAAATAGATGAAACTCACTGTTGTAAGTGTGCACAAATGTACAAAGGTGCCTAAAACATTTTCCCTTTACCTATTACTTGCTATTTAAGATAAAAAAAAAAATGTATTCTTTCTGATTAGGGGCTAATGTCAGGGTAAGCATTGCGTTTTATGTTTAGAGGTTTAGAACCTGTTTAAACCTATGTTTAAAGGTTAGAACCGGGGATTAGGTTTAGGATTTAAGGAAAGCAATATAATCTACAATCTATAATCTATAACCAACAAAGGTTATCATTGGAGTTTGTTATAGACCCCCCAGTGTTAAAGAGGGGGTGGAGACTCAGCTCCTTGCACAGATGGAAAGGGCTGCAAGGGCTGGGACAGTGATAATAATGGGAGATTTTAACTACCTGGAAATTAACTGGAGTAATGGCACTGCTGGGACAGTTAAGGAGCAAAAATGTATAAACCTATTACAGGACAATTTTATGGTCCAGTTTATTGAGGCCCCAACTAGGAATGACGCTTTGCTGGACCTGATAATCTCAAACCATGCAGAGCTTATTACCAATGTTCATATAAAAGTACATCTGGGTAGCAGTGACCATAACATGTTTTCATTTAATGTAAGCTGCAAGCAGCAAAAACATACGGGAAAGATAAAAAGACTTAACTTTAAGCGAGCAAATTTTCCAAGGATAAGAGCTGCTCTCCAGGACTTAGATTGGGAGGGAATATTGGCATTGATGAACACAGAACAGAAATGGGAATTTTTCAAAAAGACTGTATGTGATCTCACTGCAAAGTATATTCCCATAGGCAATAAGTTTAAAAGGATAAAAATATAACCTATGTGGCTCACGGCCAACGTTAAATTTAATAAGTTATAATTAATAAGAAAAGAGCTTTTAAAAAATATAAAAATGAAGGAACACTATAATTTTTTAAATGTTACAAAGAATATAACAGAATATGTAAAAAAATGCAAAAGGAACAACAGATTGCAAAAGACAGTAGGACAAATCCCAAAAAAATATTTAAATATATTAATAGCAAAAAGGTCAGATCTGAGCATGTAGGCCCTGTACAAAATAATCTAGAGTGGGTGACTGGAGACAAAGAGAAGGCAAACTTATTAAATACTTTTTTCTCTGTGTATACAAAGAAGCATAGGGGAGCTCATGTACATAATGGGGGTGGTAGTGACACAGTCCCAAATGATCCACAATGGCTCAAAAGTGAAATGGTCCAGAAGAATTTAGACAGAATAAAGGGGGATAAAGCACCTGGACATGATGGCATCCACCCACGGACCCTAAAAGAATTGAGCTCTGTCATTTCAAACCATTGTATCTAGTTTTTAGGGACTCGTTAATGACTGGAATAATATCACTGAATTGACGTAGGGCAAATGGGGTGCCCATATTTAAAAAGAGATCAAAGTCTTTACCAAGTAACTATAGGCCTGTGTGTTTAACTTCTATACTTAGGAAGATACTGGAGAGTTTAATAAAAGATCTTGTAGATGAGTTTGTGCTGGAAAAAAAATTGTTAAGCAACAGACAGCATGGATTCATGAAAGACAGAAGTTGTCAAGCAAATCTGATTTATTTTTATGAGGAGGTAAGTAAAACCTTGGACAAAGGGGTGGCTGTGGACGTGGTATACTTGGATTTTGCAAAAGGGTTTGACACAGTTCTCCACACACGGCTAATGTGTAAGGTAAAGTCTACAGGCTTGGAAATATCAGTTTGTAAATGAATAGAAAACTGCCTAAAAGACCAAATTCAGAGAGTAGTGGTTAATGATTCATACTCTGAATGGTCTAAGGTTATCAGTGGTGTACCCCAAGGTTCAGTGTTGGGACCCTTACTTTTTAATATTTTTATAAATGATATAGGATCTGGGATTAGAAGTACAATTTCAGTGTTTGCAGATGACACCAAGCTATGCAGTGGAATAACGTCCTTACAGGATGTCTCCAACATACAAGCCAACCTCAATGCACTGTTTCATTGGGCGAGTATGTGGCAAATGAGGTTTAAAGTAGATAAATGTAAAGTTATGCACTTGGGGGCTAAGAATATGCATGCATCATACATACTAGGGGGAGTACAATTGGGGGAATCTGTAGTGGAGAAGGATCTGGGGGTTTTGGTAGATCATAATCATAATGATGGCATGCAATGCCAAGCTGTGGTTTCCAAAGTGAGCAAAATCCTTTCTTGTATTAAGAGAGGTATGGACTCCATAGAGAGAAACATCATTTTACCCCTGTACAAATCATTAGTAAGACCTCATCTGGAATATGCAGTTCAGTTTTGGGCACCAGTTTTTTAAAAGGATATCAGGGAACTGGAGACAGTGCAGAGAAGGGCAACCAAACTGATAAGAGGCATGGAGGAGCTCAGCTATGAGGAAAGATTACAGGAACTGAATGTATTCTCTCTTGAGAAGAGGAGATTAAGGAGGGATATGATCAACATGTACAAATACACAAGTTGTCCATATAGTGAACTTGGTGTTGAGTTATTCACTTTAAGGTCATCAGAGTAAAAGGGGGCACTCTTTACGTCTAGAGGAAAAAAGATTTAATCTCCAAATACAGAAAACCGAAAATCGTATACTCACCTTTCCGTAATTTTCCTTTCCTGTCGTATTCCATGGCAGCATACACATTGGTTGTGACTCCGCCCCCACAACCTGATAATACTTCATAGCTATAAAAGAATCAGATGACCCCCCTCACAGCATTCTCGGTATATATCACCTAAACAGAGGGTGGGCGTTTGTATGCTGCCATGGAATACGTCAGGAAAAGAAAATTACGGAAAGGTGAGTATACAATTTTCCATTTTCCTGTCATTTCATGTCAGCATACACATGGGAAATAACTTGCAGACTGGGTGGGTGCCAGAAAAGTACATTTATTTAGCAGTTAACCGATGAGTTTGCCTGTAGCACAGACTTCCCGAACTCTACAGTAGTAAATTGTGCAAGGTCTACTTTGTAATGTGTCATGAATGTATTTCTAGAGGACCATGTTGCGGCCTTGCAAATTGTTTCTCCGGACACTCCGCAAAAAGCTGCCCATGATGCTGCCACTGCCCTGGTGGAGTACAGCTCTCCTGTATTGGAACTTGACAAGAAAAGTATGCCTTCTTGATAGACCTCACCAGCCAAATGCCAGAAAATGGTGCGTGAAGATGCCAGCTTGACCTCTTCTATGACCATGTGGAATGATTAATAGACTGTCTGATTTTCTGAAGGGAGCCGTTGCCTCCAGGTATGCTACGATGGTGCTTTTAACGTCTATCGGATGTGGTTCGCCTTGCTCTGTGGATAACGCTGGAAGCACAATTTCTTGATTAAAGTGGAAAGATGATGCTACCTTGGGGACAAAGCGGTCTGCCGGCCTTAGGACTACCCTATCTGCATAGAACACCAGGTAAGGCTCTTTGGTCATTAGTGCTTGGATCTCTGACACCCTTTTTGCTGAGGTCACAGCGATGAGGAATGTTGTTTTTAGGGTCAGATCTCATAAGGATGTGGACTGTAGAGGATGAAACGGTTCATGAGACAGAACTTCCAGGACTGTTGACAGATCCCAAGTTGGGTATTAAGATCTCCTGGGGGTTTCAGTTTCATCATGGCTTTCAGGAACTGGATGACGAGTGGCTGCATGGCCAGTCTGATCCCTGTCATGGCCAAGAGTGCTGAGACTTGGACTCTCAACGTGCTTGAGCTCAGACCTTTTTCAAGCCCCATTTGGAGGAAGTCCAGGATTTGAGGGATGCTGGGAGATGAGGCGTCCCAGGATTGTTCCAGGGAGAAGGACGAGAACCTCTTCCAGATTGTATTGTAGACATTGTTGGTCATCGCCTTCCTGGCTTGGAGCAGTGTCTGCGCCACTTTTCGGGAGCACCTGTGGGCTAGCAGCCTTGACCTTTCAGCCTCCAGGCCATCAGGTGTAGTTTCTCTGGTGCCGGAGGGAGGAATTGACTTTGGGAGAGTAAATCCGGAACTACCGGCAGAGGTAGAGGGTCTCTCGTACTTAGCTGGAGAAACATGGTGAACCACGGCCTCCTCGGCCAGTAGGGAATTACCGCCAGGACTGTGGCTGATGTTTTTTGAGCCTCAGCAGGAATCCCAAGATTAAGGGAGTAGGAGGAAATATGTACCCCGGTTGGAACTCCCATGGGTGTTGAAGACAGTCCACCCCTTCTGCTGTCGAGCATACTGTCCTTGTGAGATGCCTTGTGCACTTGGTGTTTGCTGGTGTTGCTGCCAAGTCTATGTCTGGATGCCCCCATAGGGATGGGCCGAAGGCTATTAGGGCCTGAAAGGCTGCTTTTAACTCCAGCACATTGGAGACAACTCCTTGAGCCTGAAACTGCCATCGACCTTGAGTCACTGTGCCTTGATAATGCACCTCCCATCCCTTCATACTGGCATTGGGAGTTACTACTTCCTGGATAAAAGGGACTATATTTTTGAATCTCCTGAGGTTGTGTGCATGTATCCACCACCAGATTGACTGTTTTACTGCTTCCTGAATGAGGATTGGTTGGTTCACTGACTTCCCTTTCCATTGTCGTAGAAATGAATTCTGGAATATCCTCATATGCCATTGTGCCAATTTGACCAATTAGACGACATGGACCCTAAGAGGCTGAGGCAGACTCTTGCTGGTAGTGATGTTGCTCCCAATACTTTCCTCAATTTTTGAGTCAAGTGGGCCACCTTTTCCTGAGGTAGCTGAACTCTGTTTAGCTTTGTGTCCAGTTCTGTGTATAGGAAGATCATTCTCTGTGTCGGCTGCAGTTGGCTTTTCTTCCAGTTTATTAACCACCCAAATTGCTGTAGTGTGGTGATCAGTATGCCCTGATGCTGGAGGAGAGATGCATGGCCGGATGCTAATAGTAGAATATCGTCCAGGTAGTGGTAAATTCTCAGTCCTTGCTCCCTCCGGAGAGCTATTACAGGTAGGAGGACCTTGGTGAAGGTCCTTGGGGCCGTAGAGATCCCAAAGGGTATACTCCAGAACTGGAAATGCTGGTGGTTGACTGAAAAACGCAGGTACCTCTGAAACATGGAATGGGTACGTGTAGATATGCGTCTGCCAAGTCGACAGAAAGCATCCAGTCGCCGACGTCTATCGCTGGCAGAATTGTCTGAAGACAATCCATTTTGAATGACTGGATTTGGATTTTTTCGTTGAGCCTTTTTAGGTCTAGTACTGGAGGAAGGTCTCCTGTCGTCTTCTTTATGAGAAACAGGGGAGAGTCTAATCCTTTTCCCCTTTGATCGGGCTGTACTTCTACTATCGCCTGTTTCAGGAGTAACTCCTGCACATATGAACCCAAGAGTGTTTGCTTCTCCGGAAATTATGGTAATCGGGTTGGATGATACTGGTCTCCCAGAGTATGCCCTTTGAATTTCCACCTGTGTCCCAGTTGGATGGTAGACATAGTCCATGGATCTGTTAGTTTTTCCACCCACACCTGTGCAAACTATTGTAATCTTGCTCCAACCGGTGTAGACAGGGTGGGCGCACCCTCAAAAGGACTTTGATTGTTCTTGAGTGGAAGATTTTTTGCTTTTGAAACTTGAAAAAGGGTGTTTTGTGGACTCTACCAGTTTCTTTTGTAATCCCTTCCTTGTTTGTAAGATTTTGCTTCTCAGTATCTGTCCGGAAGATTTCTCCTAAATGACTGAGCTCTCTGCTGTTTTGGCCCTCTATCCGATGGAATTAGGCCAGACTTTCCGCCTGTGACTTTTGATATTGCGGTATCCAGTTTTTCCCCAAAGAGGTTGGCTCCATCATAGGGGATTTTACACCAATTTGACTTTGATGCTGGGTCGACTGACCATGGCTTCAACCGCAGGGCCCTTCGAGCCATTACTGAAGCCAGCATTGCTCTTGCTGAGGACCTTATGGTATCCATGGAGGCTTCTGCCACAAAGTCTCCTGCCAGACTGAGCTCCTGGAGAGCTGTCACTATCTTCTCCTGTTCTGCTCCTTCCTGCAACATCTTTTCAATGTTGGTTGACTAGCTGGAGATGGCTCTCCCCACGGCCGCTAGAGTAACGGCTGGCCGGCAGGCACCACCTGCTGCTGAGTACGCCTTCTTTAGGTCTTGATCGATCTTACGATCTAGTACGTCTCTAAAAGTTACCGCATCCTCCAAGGGGAGAGTAAGATGTCTGGAGAGACGCATCTACTGTTGGTGCGTGTATCAGCGTTTTTACCCTGGAATCTTTAAGCAGATAAAGCTTTGCCAGCCTATTAAGGCTAGACTTTTTATCCGGTTTCTGCCACTCCTCTTTAATGAACTCCTCCAATTCTTCAATGAAAGGGAAGAACTCTGGATCCTTTTTTAAGTTCGGGAACTACTTCTTTGTTTTCCGTGAAGGTTCTTTGGTTTCCTCCCAGCCAATGGCCTCTTTTACCGACATGGCAAATGGCCCCACCAATGCGAAGTTAAAGCCTGCAAAGGCTTCTGTTTCTTCACCCTCTGAAGAACTATCCAAATTTGATGGCACTTGCGTGGTGTCTGAAGTGCTAGGGACTGCTTTGTCTGATGGGGGCGTCCCCTGCAGGATGGAATCCCGAACTGTCTTTTGAATTATGTGAGTTATTTCCCTGATATCCGATTCCCTCTCCCTTGTTGCTTCGTCAAAGCAAGAGCGACATGCCAGCTTCCCCTGGAGTGCCTTTACTCCACATATCCAGCATGAGTCATTGGCTGGTCTGTAGTGGTGGCGACTAGAGGATGTACGATGCCTGGGAGAGGAGCCTCTGTGGTCTGAGTGGCGGTGCCTTGAGGATCTGGAGCGACTTCTTCTGTGCGTAGAGTGATCCCTACGTCTTGATCCTGATGACCTTGCGTATCTGGTAAGGCCAATTGGGTCGCAGCGGCTTCCATGAGGAGTGAGGAAACTTCCACCTGGGATACCTACAGTAAGCCAGTATAATAAGCCATATAGGAGGGACAGACCCCAAGACAGTAAAAACCACCACCATGTAGAGATAGGAATGCTTACCTGAGGTGCAGAGATATGCCAGCAAGTATGGGCGCTTAGGCAGGAGAAATTGCTTCAGTAGAGCCAGCGGCATCAATGCAGTAACAGCAAGTCAGCAAAGTGTCATCTGAGCACTTTTAAATCCAGCGCCGGAAGCCAGAAGTGATGTGCACATGCTCAGATGCTCTGAAGGAGCTGGCGCCATCTTGGAAACTGGGGCCTGCCCTTCCCCTGACATCACTTGCCCTCGCACATGCTCAGATGCAGCCAGACACCGCGGCGCCATTTTGGAAATTGGCAGAGCAGCCGGAGGGCTACAGGGTGGCAGAAGAAACACCCAAGTGTCAGAAATACAGGATGACCACTGCCAAAACTTTAAGCCTGTTTAAGGCTTGTATGATGCCAGACATTCTTACCCCTGAGACCATCAGAGTGGGGTTCCTACCATAAAGCTAGTTTAGAAACTGTACAGGTCAGGACTTCCAAACCGGAAGAGGCTGGGGCGATGGCGGTAAGGGGAGCCGAGTCTTCAGTCTTATCAGGTGAGGAAAAAAAGGAGAATGCTGTGAGGGGGGTCATCTCATTCTTTTATAGCTATGAGGTCCTATCAGGTTGTGGGGGCCGAGTCACAACCCATGTGTATGCTGCCATGATACGACAGGAAAGGTTTTTTTTTAGCGGTACTGCGATATTGCAGCGGACATGTCGGACCATTTTGACACTTTTTTGGGACAATTGGCATTTGTACAGCGATCAGTGCTATAAAAATGCACTGATTACTGTGTAAATGCCATTGGCAGTGAAGGGGGTTAACCTGCAGGGGTGCTCTAAGGGTTAACTGTGTTCCCTCAGTGTGTTCTAACTGTATGGGGGCTGGACTGGCAGGGGGATGGGAGTGATCACGGCTTCCATATACAGGTTTACATACACGGACCTCTGTTCTTTCAGTGCAGGGGGGCCATCGCGGGTAACTGATAGAGCTTGAGTCCACCCTACCCGCTTCCTGGCCCTCCCGGAACACAGTGAGTGCGCACGCGCTCACAATGCTAGTTATCGCGACCGCCATTAGGTGATGGCGGTTCACAATAACGAGCCACTTTGCCACCGTCACACTGTGGCGGGCGGTCGGCAAGTGGTTAATTAACAACAAATTGAATAAATTGTGCATCCAAAAAACACATGCACATGAGTGAAATCCTTCCCATAGCCCATAGAATTGAATGGAAGTCACATCCAAGTCGGATCCTCATCTTAATTGATGTAATTTGGATCCAGTGTTACAGGAAGATTACACAGGCATTCCCTGAAGTTGCTTCTAAGTCACGTCGAAGTTGCGCCTAAGTCGCCTGGCAAAGTTACGTGACTTTCATGACGGAGCAGTGTGAACCCGGGCTAAAACTTGGAAGCTGATTGATTACTATACACAGTTGCACCAGATTCTGTCAGCACCAGTTTTAGTAAGTCTCCCCCATGGTCTATGCCTATTTGTGGAGGGCTTGGTTGTTTGACTTGTCTAAATGAATGTACTGTATATGAATTTTTTATTATTACATAAAAATTATGTTTATATTATTGTATTCAATATCTGTAAAATTGTTACTTATCTAACATTTATATGTACACATGAATGCACAGTTGCATTTTTACTTTTTTTTTTTTTTTGCTTTTTAGAAGCTTGGATACTGTATCACCCCAGAAAAGGAATATTATCTTGTTCAGCAAGGAGACATAAGGCAGTTCAAGGTGGGATTGCAACTAGCGTTTAAGCTATTTGAGCTTAATTATTCAATTTCTGATATTATTTTGCATTCTCAGTGTGGCCGGTAAAGCTAGATTCTCGCATGATTCATCAAAGAGGAACAAGTTATAGGTGTTATTAATACAATCAGTTTTCGATTTTTCCTGTGTTTAAATCCCAAACTTTTTCCACTTTCACTTGGGTAGGGAATACTTTTTTTGCAGTTTTTTGCCATTTATGTCCCATTTGTGAGATTTTTATTCATTTCTTAGCCTGTAGATATGGGAGAAAATTTGGCCAAAGTGAGATAAATCCTATTTTAGACAGTTGCCCCCATAATAAGTATCCTCATTGGAAGATATTCCCTCTATTTTGTTCTAGTGACTGAGCTGTTTGGCTTTTTCTGCACTTTAAGTGCCAGTGACAATGGTCACAGGACACATAGGGAGCCCCAGCAGGGACACAGTCAGAAAAAAAAAAATGACAGTGGATCTAGCCACTAACCACTCTATCCAAAACTAAAAACAAATTTTGGCTTAATTACAATATTAAAGCCCAACTGAAGTCTCTCACCTTCTTACTTTTTAGTCCTGTACTGTTGTATGTAATCATTTTTAAATACAGTGTCATTTTCATTTGGAAAAGCTGACCAGGTCAAGGAGTGCACTTGGCAGCATGTCAAAGTGGAATGTTTTAGTACAATGTCTAGCCGGCTAAAAAATCATGTAGTTCTTAGGCACTTTAAAGCTGATCTTGAGCAGACCTGTACTGGCCATCGGGACTACCGGGAGTTTCCCAGTGAGCCGATGGCTCAGTGGGCCGGTTCCAGTGACAGAGGACTGCCACCCCTCTCCCTTCCCCTATTGCTTCTCAGCCCCCCCCCCTCGCCACTCGTTCTCCTGGTCTTATCTTCCCCCGCTCCATCTACATTTCCCAAGCAGCAGACAGGATGGAGAGCGGGGGAAAATAAGACCAGGTGAACAAGTGGCGAGGAAAGTTACGTTACATGAGTGAATCATGTCTGTTTTCAGCCTGCACTGCACACCTTGCCAGAGAGAGGAGAGGGGAGCGCTGCGGGGGGGGGGGGGGGGG
>BLSH010116610.1:189035-199579 GCA_018402905.1 Glandirana rugosa
GGGGGGGGGGGGGGGGGGGACCTGAGAAGGGGGGGAACAGAAAGAGCATGTGGGGCACCAGAACAGCAAAAAGAGCATGCGGGGGGACCAGAACAGCATGGAGGCCAGAAGAAGCATGTGGGGGGACCAGAGCAGCTTGGGGGGCCAGAAGGAGCATGTGGGAGGACCAAAAGGAGCATTTGGGGGGACCAGAAGGAGCATGGGGGCCAGAGCAGCATGGGGGGCAAGAAGGAGAATGTGGGGGGAACAGAGCAGCATGGGGGGCCAGAAAAAACATATGGGGGGACCAGAGCAGCATGGGGGACCAGAGGGAGCATGTGGGGGGACCAGAAGGAGCATTTGGGGGGACCAGAAAGAGCATGGGGGGGAAATAGAGGAGCGTGTGGGGCCAGAGCAGTATGGGGGGTAGGGTTGCCACATCATCCCTTTAATCCAGGACACATATGAATTACACAGGTTCTGAGGCTAATTTAATGCAGATAAGGCGCCAAGTGAGTTTAATTGCCACCTTTATCAGCCAAAGACCCTGTGTAATTAATATGTGTCCTGGATTAAAGGGATGATGTGGCAACCCTAATGGGGAGACCGGAGGAACAGGGGGTACCAGAGGAGCAGGAGGGGACAGAGGTGCAGGAGGGGAACGTAGAAGCATGTGGGGGAACAGAGAAGCATGTGGGGGGCCAGAGAAGCATGGGGGGGCCAGAGAAGTACAGGGGGGACAAGAGGAGCATGGGGGAACAGAGGAGCAGGGAGGGACCAGAAGGAACACGGAGGAGGGGACAGACAGCTGACGCAACAGGCAGGGGGGGGAGCAGTTGGTATGAGAGAGACCTGTCAAAGTGGGCCAGTCCAGGGCCAAATTTTTGTCCCAGTCCAGCCCAAATGAACTATTTTCTACACTAAGAAGTGTGTCTGCTGGGCACGCTGTATAAAACATAGCCTCAGCTACATACAGTACTGTATAGAGCCTTTTGTTCAAGCAGTGAGACAAGAACTTGCTGTCTCACACTCAGGAACAAAACTGGGTAGGTCTAAGCACTGCTCAGCCAATCATTGGCAGCTTCATATTCTCTGAATACAAAGCTTCCTTTGATTGGTTAAGACAGGAATCAGAACATCATCCACCTTCCCCAGCCAATCAGGGGAAGCTTAGTATTCATTCAGAGAATACAAATCTTGGCCAAAACTAAATAGTTAAAGGGACAGAAAACCTAAAGAGCAGCTTTAAAGTGTATTTCCACTTTTGCATTCAAATTTGAGAAAATTCCACTATATGTTTGTAATCTGTTCCTATTTTTACAGCATACCTAGAAAACACTGACTGTATTGATGGGGGAATCCCTCCCCTATTGTGCTATTTTGTTCTCTTTTAAGTTCTGCTATGTGAATATATGTTGACATGTATAATATAGGTGTTTTCTGATGCAGCTTCAAAAGTGGAAATACTCTTTATTCTGATGAAAAGATATCATGCATTCCCACAATACCCCATGCCTTGGTACAGGAGCACTGTTGGCTTTCAATAATAAAGTAAATAAATACAATGAAAAAAAAGAATAACCTTTTTATTAGAGCAGAGATCCACAGTGGTGTATATATAAAAAATACATTTAACTGAGTGCTATGAATAAAGATACAAATTTAAACTTAACTCTAGCACTTTGTAAAATAAAAAAAACAACTCTCATTGCAATACTTACCCTAGCACTTGCTATTGTGCTATTCTTTTCAGGACCCCCTACTTTTTAGAGGAAGAAGAAGGAAAAAATATTATTAAGATTTTTTTTTTAAACAGGGAGGGGAGTGGACCATAATGAGCAGGAGGAAATGTGTCAAGCCTGGAGTTGGGCTTTTAATTCAATAATTAATGCAAAATGCAATATATTGTGCAAAAAAACAAAATCCAAATTCAAGTGAATTAACTTTCTTTGTGTGTTCATACAGTCCAAATCAAATAAATGTATGAAAAAACAGAAATATATAAATGTAGGTATACAATAATTATGTAAAAATATTAAAAAAATATAATAAATGTGTTTGTGGAATTAACAATCTTATATATTAAAATATTGGGATTGCATATTACCAATTCTATGAGATGAAATATTAAAAAATAACATTGTGTATTTTACCTAATAAGGGAGTCCCTTGTATTCTCTGTGTCAGAGAATTATTGTACAGTGGTAATCAAACACCTTATAAATCATATATATATAAATGTATAATATAGAGCGGGGAATAATGAAAAGAATGGTATAGTAAAAATAACAGTAAGGTAGGATGATGCACACTAATGTATAGCAGTGGAATGTGGCTATATAGAAGAGTTATCATCTTGTATTTGTGCTGCACCCAAGATGTTTTTTCCAGTAATGCAGCAAAGTGCTGCTAGATTTATTTTCTGTATGTGCTTCAGTGTCTTGTTGAGCTTGCAAATGGTCTTGTGTTCTAAGTTAGTGCATGAATACTCAAAGGAATAGCACTATTGGTTAGGGTGGTGAGGGTTCCTATGGCTTAGCTGTTAATGATACACACTATAACAGGATTCAGTGAGGCTGATAAGGATTTGAGAATGTTCACACAGTTAAATTTGTGAGAATTTACTTCAGTTATCCAATCCTGTTCAAATGAAATCAGTAAACAGGAATTTTCTTTTTACATAATTGGAATCTTCACACATATTTATCTCAAATCCTTAGTAAATCAGCCTTAAATGAGTTATTGTGGAAACAAGATTGCTACCTTTTCTGAGAGAACATTGTAACTTATGGTATGTGGATTTTGCATGAAAAAAATGTGCATTTATTATTTTTTTTACAGGAACTTGCAAACATTGCACCTGCGTTCAGTGGATCATGGGTGCAATGTCAGGCTCATGTATACTCTACCTTCAGCTTTCTGTCCATATCTCTATGCAGTTAGAAAGCTGGAGGAAGAATGAATGGACTGTGAGCATGCTGATCAGTGCACTGATCTATTTAAAACTGCAAGTCCGGCAGGCATGGTGGAAGAGGGGACTTATCTCTGCAAACGAATGATGCGGCTGTATAGGCCGAGCTCCACACAGTTGCACTGATTTTAAATGTGACAGCAACTAAAGGGGAGAGGAACCGCAGCCTGCTGTCATGGGGGGGGGGGGATTCAGGGGGGTATGAGGAGGTAGTGCTTTGGAACGCTACATGTTACACGCTAACTTCAGGCGTAATATATTCCCAAAAGTGATCTTAGCCTTTAATTTTAGAATATGTTATTTAATTCCATAAATATATTTCATACTGCCAATCTGATGCTGCGGTAAATTTAACTCCTACCACTGCCACCAGAAAGTTAGCATACTTGCCATGAATTACTTAATAGCAATATTGTAAACCTATATTTTTAAAAAACACAACTATTAGCTATCTAATCCACAGAATGTGTTTTACTACAGCTGAAGCACTGGCTGTCTTTATGAGAAACAAGACAGAAGACACAATAAAATATGAATACTTTGGGCTAGATCAATTTGAAGATACAGTTGACTATTCAAAACAACGTTGGGTATCTGTTCAATGCATCCTTTACATGATTTTTATTCTTATATCACAATGTTAACTTAAATGTCTTCAGCCAGTCTGATGTTAGTGATAACATAATATGTTTGCTGAGATAGGCTAAAATGTTCTAAATATAAATTCTGCAGTTGTTTCATTAGCCGCCATATTAAAACTACCTCTATAATTTGTCTGTAATGTACAGTTTAATGCAATTATTGCTTTTTTGACATGTAACTCACATGATTATTATATACAGTTATATTCTTTGTTTAAATTATACAAAAAAAACTTTTTCTGAACATCTAGCATTGATTTAGTTATTGTGTTTGTTGGTTTTCATATGTTATTACTGCTATATGTTCTAAGAAAAACTGTTGTTCTATAAATCTATCTTTATTCCAGGCTGGAAACTACTCACTAAGCCTTTAAGTAGAGGGAAAGGCTAAAATAACCCACATTTCAAATGTTGCCTCCCCATTGCTAATACACATACACAGTTTGTAATAAACCCCACTGTAAATACCTGTTGTTATTTTTTTTCCAAGCAGTCAAATGACTACAAAGCTCTGGCATCTCTCTGTATATGTGTGAACCGACAATGAGGCTGGATTACACTGCAGCCACTCATTTACTTTGAGGAGGTGGGGTTTAGCAGTATATAGTATATAAGTGCTGGCTCGTGCTTGTGCAGCTAGTGGGCGGGAGCGAGCCGCGATGACCTGGCAGAGAGAGAGAATGGGGAACCGCCGATGTAAACATGGCGGTTCCCCGCTCTGTCAGTGGCATGTAAGAGATCTACTGATCCCTGTCACTGGGATCAATTAGATCTCTTATGCCCATGGTAGCCCAGCCCCCTCACAGTTAGGACACGCCTAGGGAACACAGTTAACCCCTCGATCTCCCCCTACAGGTTAATCCCTTCACTGCCAATGACATGTATACAGTAATCAGTGGATATTTAAATTTATGATCGCTGTATAAATGTCATTGGTCCCAAAGAAGTGTCAAAAATGTCCAACATGCCCAATATCAAAATCCCGATAACAATCACAGATCGCCGCCATTACCAGTAAAAAAAAAAAGTAAAACCGCCAGAAATGAATTCTCATGGTTTGCAAACATGGCAACTTTTGCGCAAACCAATCGATAAACGCAATTTTTTTTTTTGCCAAAAATATTAGAGAGAATATAAATCGGCCAAAACCGATGAAAAATTTTGTTTTTTATATATTTTTTTTGATTTTTATTTTAGCAAAAAGTAAGAAATATTGTTTTTTTTGCAAAACTGTCGCTCTTTTCTTGTTTATAGTGGTGATCAGATACCAACAAAAGAAATCAACATCGCACATCTCACGAACGCACAATTGTCAGTTAAAGTGATGCAGTGCCGAATCACAAAAAGTGCTCTGGTCTTAACATGGGAAATCCTTTTGGGGGTGAAGTGGTTAAACATGGGTTATTTTAGCCTTTACTTCTGTTTTACTAGCAAAACCAATTCAGAGGAAAATGAGGTGGTTCCAAAACCAACAAAACTATTTGCTGCTTTATTGTCAGTGTAAGAGAATGACTTTTTGAGCCCTCTAACATAGTACTGCTACAGTTCACCAATGAAAATCTTAGTAGACATGTGTAATACATTTTTGTAATTCCGCGCTTAGGTGATACAGGTGTATGGCTGCTGCCTATCCTGAAAACTCCACTTGGTGAATTGGTGGTATGATGTATAAATATGGAGGGGTGAATGGCGCTGCCCATATTAAAAAACAAATGTTTAATGACCACAGTAAATCAAAATAAATTCCTCTTAATTACTCGTGCATGAAATTTCACATAAACCTTAAATTGTAAAAAAAATGATTGCTATTCAAAAAGTGCAATGTGCTTATATGTGCAATAAATACAAAAGTGACCAACAATTCATGAAAAAATCACATATATCAGGTGCTGTTGCAAAATTAGTTGTCTATAACGGCAGTAAAAAATAACAAAATTATAATGGACTCCTTATATTTTCATTATCCAAAGTGACCTGTGCCAATTTTCCAAAGTGACTTGAGCAAAAAATAAAACACAGGTTCAAAAAGGTACATCTCATTCGTGCTCCCCTCTCAGTTCCATCCTTTTTTTTTAAAAGGTTTTTATTGACATATGCACACAAGGACATGATAGCCATTTACATTATACATATACATTAGCACTTACAGTGATCATGGTATCTTGACAGTAACTGATCCATACAATCGAACGTCATATATGAATGCATATATAATTTTCGTATTTTTTTTGTGTATCAATCTATTATATTTTCTATAACATCAACCAATAAACCATATGTTCCAATATAACAAGAGTGTGCATTTTGTTTTAGAAAGAGCTAAGAATGGCGTAGGGCAATGCCGCTGGGTATGAGAGGTTTGTCTCCGGGGAAGACTTGTTCAATTCTTCTGGGTCTAGTTAAAGGTACCTAGGGATTTCCATATTATTATCCCCCCTGGGCCAGATATTTAGGTATTATTTGGTATTGTGGCCATAGAATCCACCCATGGGGCCCATATTTTATTTTATTTTTTTCGGGCATCCCCTAGCCTCGTATGTAATTCTCAGTTCCATACTTACAAGATAGCGGCACCCCTGTAGGGGTAAATTGCATGTAAGCAGATCTGCCTTTGGTCTTGGTGTACAGTGGAAGAGCCTCCTCCGCTGCGTATTAAATCATAGGATATGTCTACATATGGATGGATGGGAAAGATTGACACTCATCGTGCACATGCGCGAGTGCTCCGATATGGCCGCCTAAGCCTGGAGCTCCGCGCCAACGCCCGCCAATGGTGCCCGACCAGCTACAGGGAGCCCACAGACACAGCACTAGTGGGGTGCCCCTGACCCCCGGAGAAGCCAGTGACACCCCTACATGCTGGACCCGCTGCCAAGAAGTATTTGGGCCCTCTCTTCACCACAGCCTCCCAGGCAGGGTGTACCAAAATGGCCGCCGCTCCGGCCAAAGCCCCAGCACAGCATGAGGCTAACAGCACAAACAGCATCAATCTTCAGAATCAAAGGCAATTGATCTCCCCTGCTATACTGAACTTTACTACCTTGGCTCAAGGGTACAGCTTTCAGATCACCACACCGTCACTCACATCCACAGAATCCCTACTAGGCCACGTCCAGGGGGAATACCTAGCCTCTCCATTGGGGCCTAACAACTTGCCCCAAAGGCCTGGCCAATACGGCTTTAAAAATAACAGGGGACATCAAGACAGATTTTCAAATGCTAGGGGTCAGAATGGAGGTGATTGAAAACAAACTAGACTTAACTGCTGCAGTTTCCAATCAAAACTCGGACCTTATCAGCACACTTCAAGACCAGCTGGACACTGCCATGTTCAGGATTGACGAAAATAGGTCCAGAAGATATGACTTCAGGGTCAGAGGACTCCCCGATTCGATCAAGGACATCCCTGACGCAATCCAGGACCTGATCCTCCATTTAATCCCTAATACCCCAGCTCACCGCCTTGAACTTGACAGGGCTCACAGAGCGCTGGGTCCCCCTAGAAAAGATGGCACCCTCGAGAGACATTATAGTAAAACCCCACTTTTATGCCATCAAAGAAGGAGTCATGAAACAATCTTGAGCCCTAAAACTCCTGCTAAATGTTCTAGCACAGAAAGAAATCAAATACAAATGGTCCTTCCCATTCGCAGTCAAGTTCGCTTTCAAAGGAAAGGAATATGCCTTTTCCACACTTACAGAAGGGGAAAGACTGCTTCTTCACTTGAAATGAATCCCCCAGGAATCTGAGATGGAAACGTCCAGCAACGTCCCTAGCTCGGCCAAGAGACAATCCCTCACTAGTCCCAGAGCACCATTGTGGATGAAGGCAAAGCCGAACAGACCAAAGGATAATGGCCCTACATAAAATTGTCCACTCTGCCCAAGTCGGGATGGCCATTCTCTCTTTTCATTCCCAAGTTCTTCTTGGATATGGGCTATATTATTGTCCTTTGATTCAGGGGTCTTACCCCCACACCTCTCATATGTTTTTTTCTCCCGTTTGGTTGACTGTTTGCAGTGTTCTGGACATCTCTTACCCTAGAGTAGAGTTGAGCGAACCAGAACTGTAAAGTTCGGGTTCATAACAGACTTTAGGGTGTCCGTGTCCCAAACCCGAACCCGGAAAGAGAGAAAAAGTCTGGGTTCAGGGTTTGGGTATTTTTTTTGCACCTTTTGAATAGCTGCAGGGCAGCCAATCAACAAGCGTTTCACTCGTTTGCCCTTAGAAGCCATCACAGCCATGCCTACTAATGGCATGGCTGTGATTGGCCAGTGCATCATGTGACCCAGCCTCGATAAGAGCTGGAGTCACGTAGCACTGCATGTCACATGCTCTATAGATAGTGTAGGGAGAGGATGCTACCACCGCTGTGAGGGACAGATTACCGTTATAAAACAATCTCCTACTGGTATAGGGAGAGGTTCCTGCCGCTGGTGTGAGGGATAGACTAGCGTTATAAAATCATCTCATACTGGTATAGGGAGAGGTTCCTGCCGCTGGTGTGAGTGATAGATTAGCATTATAAAATCATCTCATACTGGTATAGGGAGAGGTTCCTGCCGCTGGTGTGAGGGACAGATTAGCTTTATAAAATCATCTCATACTGGTATAGGGAGAGGTTCCTGCTGCTGGTGTGAGGGACATATTAGCATTATAAAATCATTTCATACTGGTATAAGGAGAGGTTCCTGCTGCTGATGTGAGCGACAGATTACCTTTATAAAATCATCTCATACTGGTATAGGGAGAGGTTCCTGCTGCTGGTGTGAGGGACAGATTAGCGTTATAAAATCATCTCATACTGGTGTAGGGAGAGGTTCATGCTACTGGTGTGAGGGACAGTTTACCGTTATAAAATCATCTCATACTGGTGTAGGGAGAGGTTTCTGCTGCTGGTGTGAGGGACAGATTAGCGTTATAAAATCATCTCACATGGTATAGGGAGAGGTTCCTGCTGCTGGTGTGAGGGACAAATTAGCGTTATAAAATCATCTCATACTGGTGTAGGAAGAGGTTCCTGCTGCTGGTGTGAGGGACAGATTAGCATTATAAAATCATCTCATACTGGTGTAGGGAGAGGTTCCTGCTGCTGGTGTGAGGGACAGATTAGCATTATAAAATCATCTCATACTGGTATAGGGAGAGGTTCCTGCTGCTGGTGTGAGGGACAGATTACCGTTATACAATCATCTCATACTGGTGTAGGGAGGGGTTCTTGCTGCTGGTGTGAGGGACAGATTAGCGTCATAAAACATATCAATTTGTGCTAAATAGTACATTTGCGTCCAGAATGAGGAGAGCATCAAATAAGGGATGTGGTCGAGGTGCTGCTTGTGCTGCTGGTGTTGATGGTGTTAGTGAAGCTCCTGTTGCAAGGAGAGGACGTGGTCGATCTGTGCCAGCTACACGCACAAGTGAAACACCTTCCTCAGGTGCGAGTAGCTGACAGAACTTTCAACGTTATATGGTAGGCCCGAATGCCGCTCAACGAATGGTGAGGTCAGAACAAGTACAGGCGATAGTAGATTGGGTGGCAGACAATGCCTCCAGTTCCTTCACATTGTCTCCCACCCGGTCCCTTGCTGAAAGCTCAGAGTTGGCACATGAACCCCATGGTCATCTGTCTTTCACCTCAGCCCCTTGTAAATCAGCCAAGCAGTCTGAGCCCCAAGTCATGCAGCAGTCTCTTATGCTTTTTGATGACTCTGTTGGTGTGCATTCCGTGGGCCATCCACATAGCCATGCCCCAGAAGTGGAAGACATTGAGTGCACTGATGCCCAACCCCTTTTGTTTTAGGATGAGGACATGGAAACACCACCGCAGCACATCTCTGATGATGACGAAACTGCTGCGGCTTTCTACAGTGTGCAGACTGACAAGTAGGGCAGTGGTGAAGAGTGGGTGGAAGATAATGTGGAAGATGATGAGGTCCTAGACCCCACATGGAATGAAGGTCATGCGAGTGACGTGTGCAGTTTGAAGGAAGAGGTGGTGGTCGCACAGAGGCACCAGCACAGCAAAAGAGGAAGCAGGTTGCAAAAGCGGCGCGACCGTCCCCCAGGACAGTACAACTACTACTACCCACCGCACCCAGGGACCTAGCACACCAAAGGCAGCTCAAAGGAGTTCCCTGGTGTGGCAGTTCTTCAGACGATGTGCTGATAACAAGACACGAGTGGTTTGCACGCTGTGCAATCAGGGCCTGAAGTGAGGCATAAATGTTCTAAACCTGAGCACAACCTGCATGACCAGGCATCTACATGCAAAGCACGAGCTGCAGTGGAATAAGCACCTCAAAATCAAAGAAAGGTCTTGGGCTCCTCCTGCTTCCTCTTCTGCTGCTGCCTCAGCCTCTTCCTCCACCTCTACAGTGCCAGTGTCACCTGCCACCCAGCAAACAGACGATGTGACAGCAACGCCACCATGTCCGACACCATCACCAAGCATTTCCACAACATGGTACCATAGCTTACAGCTGTCCATCGCCCAAACACTGGAGAGAAAGAGGAAGTACCCCCCTACCCACCCGTGATCCCTGGCCCTGAATGCCAGTATTTAAAAATTCCTGGCCTTTGAAATGCTGTCATTCCATCTGGTGGACACGGACAGTTTTAAAAACCTGATGGTGGTGGCTGTCCCACAGTACGTGGTTCCCAGCCTCCACTACTTTTCCAGACGAGCCATCCCTTCCCTGCACAAACAAGTCAGGGACAAGATCAAGTGTGCACTGCACAATGCCATCTGTGGCAAGGTCCACATAACCAGTGATACATGGACCAGTAAGCACGGGCAGGGACACTATATCTCGCTAACTGCACACTGGGCAAATGTAGTGGCAGGTGGGCCTGAGGCGGCTAGCCGTTTGGAGCATGTTCTTCCGCCACCGAGGATTGCAGGGCATTTCTCTTTGCCTCCTGTTGCCTCCGCCTCCTACTCCGCTTCCTCCTC
>BLSH010116610.1:199589-212173 GCA_018402905.1 Glandirana rugosa
TACACACGGTCCGACGGGTCTCCGTTTCTATTCGACAGGAGACACCCTCCACATAATGGACACAGGAGGAATAGGGGGGACGATGCGAGGTCACTACGGGTCCTCGACGCAACCCACGGTGGGACGACACTTGTGCCAAGGAGGAGGAGGAGGAGTAGTAGTAGTAGGAGCAGGAGGAGTAGGAGGTCTTGACACGGGACCGAACCTTAAAAAAATGGACCGGATACGACCACGTCCTTGGGTGGGAGGCTCGGTGAACACTTACTGACCGGACTATTGGCACCTTTACTGGGGAGAAGGAGGAGGACACAGTGTAGGAGAAGGTAGTAGCGGGCTTCACAAAAAAGTTCCTCTGTATCTTCACCCTATCATTACGACTCTTGTCGCAGTAGCCGTGACTGGTACAACCACCTCATGAGCTTTGTGGCGTTATACCACGTGTCCAGAGCGTACCACCGGGTGAGCAACCACCACTTCACCACGACAAGGCGTCTCGCTGACTGGGTACGCACGACGTCGACTTTGAGGTGATAACGGACGACGACGAGTGTGTCAGAGAGGTCGTACACGTTCCCCCCCAAGGTGGAACACCCGTGCAGTGTATCCTCCGCCACTCACCCTTCCGGCTTCAAAGTGACGTCACGTCTGTCCGCTCGTCGTCGTCCCACTCTTGCGGCTTTCGCGCGTGTCTGCCGGGCGTGAAAGACGTCGTCGAGACTACATAGGCCCATAAAAAAATCTTTAAAGACGTGGTGGTTTAAGTCGTGTACGCGGTCCGTTCCCTTCACGTAGTTTGGCCGATCCGGGTCTCGCCGAATGCTGGAGAGACTGTGTGAGCAGCAGCAGGCAATAGTGGAGTTTCAGCTGCAGCACGCATGGGTCAGTCGCTCTGCGGAACAGCACCACTTCACCACCAACGAGTGGGCCACCATGCGAGACCTGTGCACCATATTGCGGTGTTTCGAGTACTCCACCAACATGGTCAGTGCCGATGACGCTGTTCTCAGCATTACTATCCCACTTCTATGTCTCCTTGAAAAAACACTTCGGGCGATGATGGAAGAGGATGTGACACAGGAGGAGGAAGAGGGGTCATTTCCACGGTTATCAGGCCAGTCATTCACAAGTGGCTCGGAGGGTGGGTTCCTGCACCAGCATAGGCCAGGTAAAAAAATTCCAAGCCAGGGCACAGTTCTGGAGGATGAGGAGGACGAGGATGATGATGATGAGGAGGAGGAGGAGGAACCGTGTTCACAGCAGGGTGGCACCCAACGCAGCTCCTGGGCATCACTGGAGCGTAGCAGGGGGGATAAGGAGGACACAGGTAATACACCTCCCACAGAGGACAGCTTATCTTTGCCTCTGGGCAGCCTGGCACACATGAGAGACTACATGCTGCAGTGCCTGCGCAACGACAGCCGAGTTGCCCACATTGTAACTTGTGCTGATTACTGGGTGGCCACCCTGCTGGATCCCTGTTAAAAGGACAACGTGCCATCCTTAATTTCCTCACTGAAGCGTGATCGGAAGATGCGCGACTACTAGCGCATGCTGGTAGACGAGCTGCTGAGGGCATTCCCAAATGACACAGGGGGCTCAGTGGAAGCACAAGGCGAAGGCAGGGGAGGTCGCCAATGCAGCTGTGGCACCGCCAGCACCTCAGAAGGCAGGGTTAGCATGGCCGAAATGTGGAAAAGCTTTGTCAGCAGCACGCCACAACAAACAGCACCACCAGCTGATAGGCAATGTCTTAGTAGGAGGCAGCATTTCAGCAACATGGTGGAACAGTATGTGCGCACAAGCCTACATGTACTGACTGATGCGTCTGCCCCATTCAACTTCTGGGTCTCCAAACTGGGCACATGGCCTGAGCTTGCCGTTTATGCCTTGGAGGTGCTGGCCTGCCCTACAGCCAGTGTATTGTCTGAAAGTGTGTTTAGCACGGCAGGTGGCGTTATCACAGACAAGCGCAGCCGCCTGTCTGCAGCCAATGTGGACAAGCTAACCTTTATTAAAATGAACCAGGCATGGATCCCACAAGACTTGTCTGTACCTTGTGCAGAATAGCCATTTATAACGGCCTCACACAGCCATTGGTATACTTAAGTGAATGTATCCTTTTTTTTTTAATATGTCTCAAAATTTTGCAGGCTACCTCAATGGGGATGTATTGTGGAGAGGGATGGATGATGCTGGGCGGAGGTGGGAATGTAATGTGG
Organism: Glandirana rugosa; assembly: GCA_018402905.1. Lineage (NCBI taxonomy): Eukaryota > Metazoa > Chordata > Amphibia > Anura > Ranidae > Glandirana > Glandirana rugosa. The sequence continues at coordinate 201,809 of BLSH010116610.1, forward strand.
AGAGGGATGGATGATGCTGGGCGGAGGTGGGGATGTACTGTGTTGAAGAATGGATGTTGCTGGGTGGAGGTGGGGATATATTGTGGAGTGGGTTGAATGATGCTAGGCGAAGGAGGGGCTGTATTTTGGAGAGGGCTGGATGATGCTGGGCGGAGATAGGGGTGTGATGTGGAGAGAATTGGATAATGCTGAGCGGAGGTGGGGGGATATATTTTGGAGAGGGGTGTATGATGCTGGGAGGAGGTGGTGATATATTGTGGAGAGGGATGGATGATGCTGGGTGGAGGTGGGGATGTATTGTGAAGAGGGATGGATGATGCTGGGTGGAGGTGGGGATATATTTTGGAGAGGGTTGGATGATGCTGGGCGGACGTGGGGGTGTATTGTGGAGAAAGATGTATGATTCTGGGAGGAGGTGGAGGTTTGTTGTGGAGAGGGGTGTATTATGCAGGGTGGAGGTGGGTATGATTTGTGGGGAGGGATGGATGATGCTATGCAGAGGTTGTGGGAAATATTGTGGAGAGGGATGAATGACGCTGGGCGGAGGTGGGGATGTATTGCCGAGAGGGATGGATGATGCTGCGTGGAGGTGGGAATATATTGTGGAGAGGGATGGATTATGCTGGGCGGAGGTGGGGGTGTATTGTGGAGAGGGTTGGATGATGCTGGGCGGAGGTGGGGGTGTATTGTAGATAGGGTGGAATGATGCTGGGCGGAGATAGGGGTGTTTTGTGGAGAGTATTGGATGATGCTGAGCGGAGGTGGGGGGAAACATTTTGGAGAGGGGTGTATGATGCTGGGTGGAGGTTGTGATATATTGTGGAGAGGGATGGATGAAGCTGGGCGGAGGTGGGGATGTATTGTGGAGAGGGATGTATGATGCTGGGTGGAGTTGGGGATGTATTGTGGAGAGGGATGGATGATGCTGGGTGGAGGTGGGGATATTTTTTGGAGAATGTTGGATGATGCTGGGCGGAGGTGGGAGTGTATTGTGGAGAAAGATGTATGATGCTGGGCAGAGGTGGGGGTTTATTGTGGAGAGGGGTGGATTATGCAGGGTGGAGATGGGTATGTTTTTTTTTTCCATCAAGATTTTTATTAGGCTTTAAGGGTTCGAGTTATACATATCAAATTCCAATAGAAAATTTTACATAGGTATGGCGGTATATATAGGTAAATCAATTTGTGTTACAGTAGCAGATTACATATAAAGTTAAATTAACATCTCAAGTTATGGCTTGTGAGTAGTTGATTTGGGGGGGGGGGGGGGCTAGGTATCCTTCTTTGTACCAATCAGCTTTAAAGAAATTGTAAAAAGTAATAAAAAAAAGAACAAAAAAAAAGGGGGGGTGTAAGTAAGGACTAAATTGAAAAAAGGGGGGGAGGGGGGAAAGAGTTTGTGGGAAAGGAGGCAGGGAAAGGAGGGTGGGGAAAGGTGTCCCTCTGCCTCTCCCCCTCCATCTCAGTGAATCTCGAACCTGGGGGGGTGACCCTTGGCATGCAGGAGGTGTAAGGGTACTTTGAGCTTACATCTATCCCTTTGTCTAGGATTCATGTTAGGTCTCGGTAAATCTGGGTGTGTTTGAACTCCAGCCAGGCGCCCCATGTTTTTGTAAATTTAGCGATGTTGTCTTGGGATATATGAATCAACTCCTCAATCTCTGCAATGCGGTTTGTGCGGTGTAACCACTCAGCAATGGTAGGTAGGGATTGCGATCTCCAGTGCATTGGTACACACATTCTTGCGGCGTTTACCATGTGCATCGCAGCCGATTTGAAATATATTTTTTTAGGGATTTTGTTCAGATGCAGTAAGAATTGGCCAGGTACCAGATCCAGTTGCACTTTCGTGATCTGCTGGCTTAGGTCGCGAACTCTTGACCAAAATGGATGGAGGAGAGAGCATTCCCACCATACATGTAGAAATGTCCCCTCCTCCTTGTCACAACGCCAGCATCTATCTGAGACCGAAGGATAAAATTTGTGCAAGAGGTCAGGTGTTCTGTACCAACGTGTTTTAAGCTTATATCCATTTTCTTGAACAGACACATTTAGAGATCCTTTATGTATATATAAATGGATATGGTCCCATTTCTCTTGGTCTAGTTCCTCTCCCACCGCCTCCCTCCAGAAAGCCTATTCTGTTTTCAACTCTGCCTTCAGCTCCGTCGACATGGAGTGCTGGATCACCGCTATTGTATGTTTCTGAGGGGTTGTGCGGGAGCACAAAGATTCAAAAAGGGTCAGAGGTCTAGTGAAGTGTTCTCTGTAAGTTTTGTCATTCAGGAAGTGTTTTAGCTGCATGTAGGACCACAACGGAAAGGTTGCTGTGGCGCTGAGTTCAGCCACCTCTGACTGCCGTAGGAATTTCCCCCTGCGGAAAAAGTGCTGCGCTCTCATATCTGTCTGTGGCCATTCCGTCTTGGCAAAGGAGCCAGACATCCCTGGAGGGAAGTCCGGGTTTCCCCGTATGGGGGTAAGTGGGGACCACCTATTTGAGACGGAGCTAATAGAGCATGCTCTCCCATATACCTGAAGGGTTGCTCCTATGAGAGGATGTGTCAACACCTCCCCTGGGAGTGTTTTCTTATTCAGCCATGGTGTGATTTTCAGGTCTGTTTGGGTTATGTTCTTCTCTAACTGTACCCAGCTTTTGTGTTCAGCGTGTGCTGACCAGTCCACTATTCTCGCTAGGTGTACGGCACAGTAATACCTGTGGAGGTCTGGAAGCCCGATACCTCCTAAGGATTTTGTTAGGGTAAGTTTTGACCAGGCTATACGGGCAGGCTTATTTGCCCAGAGGAACTCCCGGCACAGAGTCTTATATCTTTTGAAAAAAGTCTGTGGTAATAGGATAGGGATCGCTTGAAGTTTATATAACATGCAAGGGAGAGTCACCATTTTGAGGAGGGCAGCCTTACCAAACCACGAAATTGGGAGTTTGTCCCACTTTCGTAGCCCTTCTTGTATCTCCACCAGTCCTGTCTGGAAATTTTTTGAAAATAGCTCTGTTAACTTACGCGGTATCTGAATTCCTAGATAGGTGATACTCTCTTCCTTCCACTGAAATGGGAAATTTTTTTGACATTGTCGTTTCGTTTTCTCAGGGAGGGAGACATTTAGTGTGTGGGACTTAGAATAATTTATTTTTAGATTAGAGATCTGGTTAAACTGTGCTAGGATCGACATCAGGTTGGGCAGGGAGGTGTTTGGCCTCGTAAGGAAAAGGAGGACATCATCGGCGAAGGCCGCTATCTTATACTCTCTATCATGTACCCTAATCCCAGAGATATTTTGGTTTGTTCTGATGGCCCTAAGGAGGGCTTCCAATGTGGGAATATACAGCAGGGGGGACAGGGGGCATCCCTGTCTAGTGCCATTATGGACCGGGAAGGCTTCCGACAGGTGACCGTTGACCCTGACTCGGGCGCAGGGATTGTGATTAAGGGCCATAATATAGGAGCACATTCGTGTCTGAAGGCCTAGGTGTTTTAGAACTGCTGCCATGTAATCCCATGCCACCCTGTCGAAAGCCTTCTCCGCGTCCATGGCCAGAAAGAACCCCTCCTGTTTGGAGTTGGTGAGCCAATGGTGCAGGTTTAGGGCCTTGATAGTGTTGTCCCTAGCTTCCCTGCCAGGAACAAACGCAACTTGATCCAGACCCACCCAAGTCGGTAGGTGAGGAGCAAGTCGGTTGGCCAGTATCTTGGAAAAAAGTTTCACATCAACATTAACTAAGGAGATGGGTCTGTAGTTCGAAACGTTTGACGAGTCTTTTCCCTCTTTAGGAATTACCGATACATAGGCTTCTAAAAATCTCTGTGAATTATAGGGACCTGTGGCCAGGGTATTGAATGCCTTAAGGAAGTTGGGCGCAAGTTGGTCTAAAAATTTTTTATAGTACTGGGCCGGGAAACCATCCGGGCCCGGGCTCTTTCCTGGTTTCATTGATTTTAGGGCAGTTGTTAGTTCCTCAAGTGAAAGTGGGGCCTCAAGCTCTCGGGCCTCATGCACCGGCAGGGCCTTGGGTCCGTGCTGGAGCAGAAACTCCCTTATAAGTTTGGAGTGCACAGGGGGGTAATCTCACTACCTCCGTCTAGATCCAGGTTATACAATCGGCTGTAAAACTGTTGAAATTGGTGGGCAATGTCTTAGTTTTTATGATGTTGCCTACCTTTGGAGTCTGTTATATGGTGTACTGTATTTGATATCTGGCGTTGTTGTGCGGCCCGGGCCAGTAGATGCCCAGGCTTATTACCCTGCTCGTAAAAAAAAATTGTTTGATAACAAATGCCGGCACCGTGCCCGTTTATTTAGTTCATCCGATAGTAGTGCTCTCGTTTTTGCTAGTTCCTGGGCGGTCTGGAGTGCTAGGGAGTGTTTATGTTGTCTCTCTAGTGTTTGGATTTTAACGGACAGCTCCTGGATCCTGGCATTGTATTCTCTTTTTTTCCGGGCTGAGATGGCCAGGAGCTTGCCCCTAACGACACACTTGTGTGCCTCCCACTGGGTCAGTGGTGACACGTCAGGTGTGTCGTTGTGGTTGAAATACTCGACTAGGGATTGTTTTAGAGCCACTACATCCACCGGGTCCGAGAGAAGGGATGCATCCATCCTCCAGATCTTAGTGAAGGTAGAGCGTTCTGGGAATGAGAGGGTTACAGTTATTGGGTGGTGATCCGATAGGACCATGGACTCTATGGTCGCCTGGTGTAAGTATGATAGATCAGGTTGCGAGAGGAAAAGGTAGTCTAGCCTAGAGTACCTATGATGCAGTGCAGAATAGAATGTGTAATCCCGCTCACATGCATGCAGTGTCCTCCAGGTGTCGTGCAATGCTAAAGATGCTAGCTGGAGTTTAATCTGTCTCAGAGCTGAATAGGGGAGAGATGACGTGCCCGTGGAGGTGTCCACCAGGGGGTCTAGAGGTACATTTAAGTCTCCACCTAGAATTAACAATCCTTTTTTGAACAGAGTCAACTGAGTCACCACTTCCCTCATGAATGGGACCTGTTTTGTATTTGGGCAGTAAATGTTTGCTAGTGTGATTGGTTTGTCGTGCCATAGGCCTCTAACAAACAGATATCTGCCCTCTCTATCGATCAATTGCTCAGTGACCTAAAAACGGCTGTTCTTGGCAAATAGAATTGAGACCCCTCTAGACTTAGAGTGTGGGCACGAAGCATGGTAGGCATTAGGGAAGCGAGAGGATAAAAACCGTTGGACCGAACCCTTTTTGAAGTGAGTTTCCTGTATAAATAAGATCTGGGCTTTTTGCCTCGCAGCTTCCGTTAGTACACTGGTTCTCTTTTCAGGGGTGTTCAATCCCTGGGCGTTCAGTGAATAAATTTTCATCGCGAGAGGTGAGGAGTGTGATTTAGGGTTTGCCATCTAGGTCAGTCTCCCCGTCGGAGGTCGCGTCCTTCAATGTTCCTGTTATTGAGGGGGGAGAGGCCGAGGCATGGGAGGGGGACAAGGACGAGGAAGAAAGAGAGACAAGAAAAAAAAGGGGGGGTGGGGGGAGTGCGGGGGGGGTGCGGGGTAGGAGATGGATGGGTATAGGGGAAAAGGAAGGGAGCTGGTGTTCAGAAGGGGGAGTCTATGTGAGGGTCTAGCCCTCCGCAAGCCGTATGGGGGTGGATAACCTGAGGGGAGAGCAGTCTGGCTGAGTCACCCAAGGGGAAGTGGGGAGTGTGGGATAGCCGGTAGGGTCCAGGTGGGGCCAGCCACTCAGGTGTGGGGGAGAGAGGTTAACAGCAAACCCAGATATTACCAGAACCATCAGAGACAACCAGCCAGTTTCAATAAGAAAAACATTGTACTGTAAGCCGACTTTTTTATCTGGGGCCAGATGGAGTCTAGGGCGGGGCTCCCTCACCAGGTGAATACCATTTGGGGGAGAAGAGGAGACCAGTATGTCGCCTAATGAGCTGGGGGAACAAAAAATAAAAAAAGGAGGGGGAGGCCCCTTCCAGAGGTCCACCTGGCCCGGTTCCAGGACCTATCTCCAGCAGTATCACAGCGGTATAATAAGGCAATGAATTTCTACCAATGTACCAAGTAGCAAAATAATGATCCGTACGGGGGGGGGGTGACCGGCATGGAATGCCTGTCCAGTCCCCCCTCCCCGGCACCAACCCAGCCTATGGCATCCACCAGCAGGGGTTCCTCGCAGACTCCGGATAGCGCTCCCGGCCTCGAAGAGGGTTCCTCAGGGTATCCCCGGCTCAAGGCCAGAGTCCCCCCGGGCCCCTCAATCCGCTGGCCTACGAGGTCTCTCCGGGTCTAGCCACCCCTACCCGTGGACAGTCAGTTAGTAAACTAAACATAAGCATTTCCCAAACAATCATTATAAATCAGATAACAGAGAACAGTGAACAATGAACAGTGACCACCCTCCTAGACCGGGGGTGTGCAGAGCTCCCCCGCGAGGCAGACCTCTCGGACAAGCTCACCAGTCAGGATTAAGCAGCGTCTGCACCGCGGTGGGGGGTCCCACACCCCCGGGACAACCACTCATTCAAATAATAACAGCTTGAGAAAAAGTAAACTAAGGGGAAGATAAGGGAAGGGGGAAATGGGAACTTAATGCAAACAGAGGTAAGGCCCACTCTAGTCCTCCACTCCTTCCGGGTGAACGGGTATAGCTAGTAGTGTAGCACCGGGGAATGTAGCACACCAATAGGAGGCGTCAGAGTTGCGGTGACTAGATTTTTAGAGATAGAAGGGTGCTGAAGTCTCATTACCCTCCTGGTCTTGGGGTCACCTGGAGCAAGATTAAGTACAAGTTACATCCGTTGGAGCAATCTGTGGGCTAGTGAGGTTGATGTGCTACCCTGGATCGCTTATTGACAATGTAAATAGCCGACGACTGCTGGGTGCAGTCGCAGGTCACGCGGCTTTATGAGGCTATTGCCTAGGAGTACATGTCATATTCGGGGACAGAGTGGGAGGACCAAAGTATATCAATGTTCTCGGTGTCATTGTAATGGGCTAGGTTCAGGGTTATCTATAACAACTCCAGTAAAGGTGGATCAAGAGGAGGGTGGGCGCAAACCAAAATGTTCTCAATTAAGGTGGTGGGAGGCAAAAGAGAGAGTGTTGTGGCAGGAGATAAAGAAGGGAAGATATACCAGTATCAAGCCAGTTCTCCAAGCTTGTCTTGTCTAGTGTTCTGTCTTCCGTCTTGCTGAAGATTGTTTCGGTCGTGCCGCTTTCCCAGTGTCCATTGCATCCAGTGCATCAGGATAGCTGCGAGGGGATCCCGAAGAGGACCTCCGGCGCCTCTGTCTGTGTCTTCGGGACCTGGGAGTGTCTTCCCGTTGCAGGGGGATCCAGGGTTCGGGCTGCATAAAGGAGCTGAGCCAGTCTGGCACCGGGATCAGCAGCAGGTTCAGGGTTTCGCAAAATGCTGGTAGGTCTGTCGGTATACACAACATAGCTGATCTGTTACCCAAAGTAGCTACTAGGCAGAAGGGAAACTTCCAGTTGCGCTCCCTTAATGCTGCAAGAAGAGGGCGTAGTTCCCACCTATGTTGTAGTGTAATGGCCGACAGATCTTGAAATATCTGTATTTGTCTACCTTCATGCTGCAACTGGCCCTGGGTGCGGGCCTGCCTCAGAATCTCTTCCTTTTGTGCATAGCTATAATATCCCTGGGGGGGTCTGTGTCTTGGCCCCTTGGTCTCAGCACTCGATGGCATCTCTCTAGATCAATGGGGGCATCTGGTGGTCTGCCTAAAAGCATATTGCAAATAGCCCAAACTGCTTGTTAGAGCTGAGGGCCCTCCACAGATTCCGGGACACCCTGAACCTCAAGTTCTGCCTGCGCCCCCTGTTATCCAGGTCCTCTAGATGGCGGTGGAGGTCAAGGATGTGTTGTGCTTGGGTGCTTGCTACTTGTTGCACCTGTTGAATGGCGGCCATATGTGTGGAGGCTGACACCTCCACGTGCTCTAGGCGGGCGGCCACCGAGTGTATGTCGGACTTAAGCTCTGATATAGCCGCTGTAAGGGTCCCCTTTATGTCAGCCGCAACCGCATGTAAGTCCGCCAGGCTGAGAAACGGAGGATTCTGAGCTCCGTGTGCTGTCTCGTTCACCTGGTGCGTGTACTCCACGGCTGGGGATCTGCAAGACATGCCGTCAGTCAGGGCCTGAGACGAGGCCTGGGAGTCCTGCTGGCTGCTCCGGAACAGCGCGGGGATGGTGCGGCTGAGCTGAGTGCCGGCGTCCGGGTGCCCCCGGCTTACTGAGGAGCTCCTGCCTGCCATTAGAGTGCTCTTTCAGGGTAACGGCTTGGCTTTAGTCACTGCTGTTATCTCTGAGGTGTCTGGAGCGCACGGGTCACACGTCCATCTTGGTCCGCTGCTAGGCTACGCCCCTGCAGAGGTGGGTATGTTTTGTGGGGAGGGATGGATGATCCTGGGTGGAGGTTGTGGGAAATATTGTGGAGAGGGATGAATGATGATGGGCGGAGGTGGGGATGTATTGCCGAGAGGGATGGATGATGCTGTGTGGAGGTGGGAATATATTGTGGAGAGGGATGGATGATGCTGGGCGGAGGTGGGGGTGTATTGTGGAGAGGGTTGGATGATGCTGGACGGAGGTGGAGGTGTATTGTGAAGAGGCTTAAATGATGCTGGTCGGAAGTGGGGGGATATATTGTGGAGAGGGGAGGAATGATGCTGGGTGAAGGTGTTGATATATTGTGAAGAGGGATGGATGATGCTGGGTGGAGGTGGGGGTGTATTGTGGAGAGAGATGGATTATGCTGGGTGGAGGTGGGGGTGTATTGTGGAGAGAGATGGATTATGCTGGGTGGAGGTGGGGGTGTATTGTGTAGAGGAATGGATCATGCTGGATGGAGGTGGGAATATATTGTGGAGAGGGATGGATGGTGCTGAGCGGTGGTGGGGTTGTATTGTGGAGAGGGATGGATGATGCTGGGCGGAGGTGGAGTTGTATTGTGGAGAGGGATGAATCATGCTGGGTTGAGGTGGGGATGTATTATGGAGAGGGATGGATGAAGCTGGGTTGAGGTGGGGATATATTGTGGAGAGGGATGGATGATGCTGGGCGGAGGAGGGGGTGTATTGTGGAGAGTGTTAGATGAAGCTGGGCGGAGGTGAGGGTGTATTGTGGAGAGGGTTTGATGATGCTGGGCGGAGGTGGGTGGATATATTTTGGAGAGGGGTGTATAATGCTGGGCGGAGGTGGGGATGTATTGTGGAGAGGGATGGATGATGCTGGGTGGAGGTGGGGACATATTGTGGAGAGGGTTGGATGATGCTGGGCGGTAGTGGGGGGGACAGATTGTTTAATGAGCTGGATGATGCTGGTCGGAGGTGAGGGTGTATTGTGGAGAGGGTGAGATGATACTGGGTGGAGGTGGGGATATATTGTGGAGAGGGATGAATGATGCTGGACGGAGGTGGGGATGTATTGTGGAGAGGGATGGATGATGCTGGGCGGAAGTGGTGATGTATTGTGGAGAGGGATGGATGATGCTGGGTGAAGGTGGGGATATATTGTGGAGAGGGATGGATGATGCTGGGAGGAGGTAGGGATATATTGTGGAGAGGGATGGATGATCCTGGGTGCAGGTGGGTGTGTATTGTGTAGAGGGACGGATCATGCTGGGTGGAGGTGGGGATATATTGTGCAGAGGGTTGGTTGATGCTGTGTGGAGGTGAGGATATATTGTGGGAGGGATTACTGATGCTGGGCAGAGGTGGGGATATATTGTGGACAGGGATGGATGATGCTGGGTGGAGGTGGGGGTGTATTGTGGAGAGGGATGGATGATACTGGCAGGAGGTAAATAGTGGAGAAGGTTGGATGATGCTGGGCAGAGGTGGGGAGATATGTTGTGGAGAGGGATGAATGATGCTTGGCGGAGGAGGGTGTGTACTGTGGAAAGGGTTGGATGATGCTGGGCGGAGGTGGGGGTGTATTGTGGATAGGGATGGATGATGCTGGGCGGAGGTGGGGGTGTATTGTGGAGAGGGATGGATGATGCTAGGTGGAGGTGGGGATATATTTTGGAGAGGGGTGTATGATGCTGGGAGGAGGTGGTGAAATATTGTGGAGAGGGATGGATGATGCTGGGCGGAGGGGGGGAGGTATTGTGGAGAGGGATGGATGATGCTGGGTGGAGGTTATGGACATATTGTGGAGAGGGTTGGATGATGCTGGGCAGAAGTGGGGGGACATATTGTTTGCAGGGTTGGATGATGCTGGGTGCAGTTGGGGGTGTATTGTGGAGAGGGTGAGATGATGCTGGACGGAGGAGGTGGGGATGTATTGTGGAGAGGGTTGGATGATGCTGAGCGGAGGTGGGGGTGTATTGTGGAGAGGGTTGGATG
>BLSH010116615.1:13023-29823 GCA_018402905.1 Glandirana rugosa
ATGTGAGTTATGTATGTATGTGTGTATATATATATATATATATATATATATATATATATATATACAGCGTATTGAGTGTACACTATATAACAGTGCATTTGGGGGTGTATGTACGGTATATAGTACACTTGACGAGGTGTATTAAAATATATACAGTCTAGTGTATATATATACACACACCCAGCGTATTGAGTGTACACTATATATCAGTGCATTTAGGGGTGTACGTACAGTATATAGTACACTTGACGTGGTGTATTAAAATATATACAGCCTGATATGTATATATATACAGTATCTCACAAAAGTGAGTACACCCCTCACACTTTTGTAAATATTTTATTATATCTTTTCATGTGACAACACTGAAGAAATGATACTTTGCTACAATGTAAAGTATTCAATGTACAGCTTGTATAACAGTGTAAATTTGCTGTCCCCTCAAAATAACTCAACACACAGCCATTAATGTCTAAACCCCTGGCAAAAACACCCCTAAGTGAATATGTCCAAATTGGGCCCAATTAGCCATTTTCCCTCTGGATCTGAAAAAAAGAATTGTTGCTCTACAAAAAGATAGCTTAGGCTATAAGAAGATTACCAAGACCCTGAAACTGAGCTGCAGCACGGTGGCCAAGACCATACAGCAGTTTAACAGGACAGGTTCCACTCAGAACATGCCTCGCCATGGTCGACCAAGGAAGTTGAGTGCACATGCTCAACATCATATCCAGAGGTTGTCTTTGGGAAATAGACGTATGAGTGCTGGCAGCATTGCTGCAGAGGATGAAGGGGTGGAGGGTCAGCCTTTCACTGCTCAGACCATACACTGCACCCTGCATCAAATTGGTCTGCATGGCTCTTGTCTCAGAAGGAAGCCTCTTCTAAAGATGATGCACAAGAAATCCCACAAACTGTTTGCTGAAGACAAGCAGAGTAAGGGCATGGATTACTGGAACCATGTCCTGTGATTAACTTATTTGGTTCAAATAGTGTCAAGTGTGTGTGGTGGCAACCAGGTGAGGAGTCCAAAGACAAGTGTGTCTTGTCTACAGTCAAGCATGGTGGTGGGAGTGTCATGGTCTGGGGCTGCATGGGTGCTGCCAACACTGGGGAGCTACAGTTCATTGAGGGAACCATGAATGCCAACATGTACTGTGACATACTGAAGCAGAGCATAATGCCCTCCCTTCAGAGACTGGGCCGCAGGGCAGTATTCCAACATAATAATGACCCCAAACACACCTCCAAGACCACCACTGCCTTGCTAAAGAATCTGAGGGTAAAGGTGATGGATTGGCCAAACATGTCTCCAGACCTAAATCCTATTGAGCATCTGTGGGGCATCCTCAAATGGAAGGTGGAGGAGTGCAAGGTCTCATACATCCACCAGCTCCGTGATGTTGTCAAGGAGGAGTGGAAGAGGACTCCAGTGGCAACCTGTGAAGCTCTGGTGAATTCCATGTCCAAGTGGGTTAAAGCAGCGCTGGAAAATAATGGTGGCCACACAAAATATTGACACTTTGGACCCAATTTGGACTTTTTCACTTGGGGTGACTTTTGTTGCCAGCGGTTTAGACATTAATGGCTGTGCGTTGAGTTATTTTGAGGGGACAGCAAATTTACACTGTTATACAAGCTGTACACTCACTACTTTACATTGTAGCAAAGTGTCATTTCTTCAGTGTTGTCACATGAAAAGATATAATAAAATATTTACAAAAATGTGAGGGGTGTACTCACTTTTGTGAGATACTGTATATATATATATATACGCAGCATATTGAGTGTACACTATATATCAGTGCATTCGAGGGTGTACTTACGGCATATAGTACACTTGACGTGGTGTATTAAAATATATACAGTCTGAGAGTGCACATGTGTGGGAGCTCCAGGATGGATGCCTAATCCATGAGCTCCGCACCCACCCTGGCCTTCGGCGTCCCTGGCTCCCACAGCTATCACTGGAGCGCTACAGAAACCAAGGGGATCGTCCACCTGTGACCCCCATCCAGCTGCGATCGCCCAGCGCACAGCCCGGAGGCTTCCTCTGAACCCGCAGGCCATACTTCTGCTCCGGCCCAGGTGTACCAAAATGGCTGTGGCCTAAGCCACAGAGCGGACACTGAAGGGTGGCAGAAGCTGCACAGGACCTCATACTCGGGTCAGAGGTAGCCCGCTAGCTGCCCCATTGTTCAGGCTCATAAGGTCCTTAGTTTTCGGAGCTTCCCTCCTTAGTCTTGGCTGCTTCTGAGGCGGCTGGGTGTACCAAGATGGCTGCCGGTGCAGCCTAATGGACGCTATACTCCCCCAGGAATCTATTCTATTACCTAGAGTGACCACTAGAGGAGTGAGCCTGCTCCCCACGAATCCTGGGACGACCACAGGGTTTGAGGGTCCCAAACCTGAAACCCCTGTAAGGATATCTAACCCCTCAGTCCATAACTATTTGCCTTCTGCGGAAAGACAGCAGGCCTTCTCCCCTTATCATAGGAAGGGTCCTCTCATCTCCCTGCATGCAGAGAGAGAGCGTCAGAAAGTCGCTCGCTTATTGTTTCTCTGAGCCTGACCGAGCCCACTCCACTGACATGGCTACGGCGGGAGCCCTTTCCCCATCTATAAACCAGGAAGCTACATCGGAGGCCACTTATATCTCCAGCTACCCTCACCCTCACACCGGGGCCTAATCTACCCACGCACCAACTTCGGTCTATTTCCCCAGCCTCTACGGAGTAGCTTTTACGCCACACAATGGAGGACTTCCCAATCTCTCCGGAGGTTCGCCTCCCTTCTAATCAGCGTGAGGTGCATGATCCCAGCCCTCTGATCCAGGATCTGCCACTCAATACTGCCAACCTGTTTGTTAAATTTTCCAATCTCCTGGAAAGGGGTCTGGCGAACACTGCCTCCAGAATCACTAAAGACATAAAAGAAGACTTTCATAATCTTGGGTCCAGAATGGATACCATTGAACAGAAATTGGACTTTACCGTGACCAGAACAAACCAAAATTCTGCTCATATACAAGTTCTACAGGACCAATTAGACACAGCCCTCACCAGAATAGACAACCTTGAAAACAGGTCTAGACGATACAACTTCAGGGTGAGGGGCCTACCGGAATCTATCACTGAAGTCACTCCTGCCGTTCAGGACCTGATTAAATCCTCAATACCCAATGTGCCTAAACATAGGCTGGAGTTGGACAGAGCCCACAGAGCCTTGGGTCCCCCTAGGAAAGATGGCTCCCCAAGGGACATTATAGTAAAACCTAATTTTTACACCATCAAAGAGGAAATCATGAGGGTGTCCTGTTCCAACTCCTCTATTTCCTGCATGGGGCACCAAGTCCAGATTTTCGCAGACTTATCCCCGACTACTATCCAAAAGAGGAGAGCCCTCAAACAGCTCCTTCAAGTTTTACACTGAGAAGAGCCCAAGTATGGGTGGGCCTTTCCTTTTGCTGTCAAATTCACTCATGAAGGGAAAACGTACGCTTTTTCATCTCTAGCAGAGGGGGAAAAACTCCTGCTGCATCTCAAGTTGATATCCCAAGAGGCTCCAATGGATCTTTCTGAACCGGCCGGCTCCCACGCGAAGAGACCACTCCCCTCTAGCCCAGTCTCCCCGCTCTGGTCCAAGTCGATGAACAAGAAGGCCAAAGATAACAAACCTCCATAACCCCATTATTAGATCCACTGGAATTACTGGCTACTAGAGGGTTTGTACCTCTCCTTGAGACTTGGATAAGATTTCCCTTCACTCAAGTGAAGGCTATGGAACTGGAGTGTCTCTGCCCATCTCCATTGTTCATCAACAAGCAGTTCTTCTTATAATGTCTCTAATTTTTGTTCTCTGTGTTTCTTAAAAATTATAATTTTTTTTCTTAGCTAAGCGCTATATGCGGGTTATATTTTTAGCCCACTTTAATTGCTTGCAAGATTAGGTCATGTGACCCTCTCTCCCGGCTGGGAGCCAAGAGAGAACTCACATCTCTTATGCTTTTGGGGTCCTTTCATATTTATTATAATATTACTGGTTCTGGTTATTAATAAGATTAAGTTGAGTCAAGGGGCGACCCTGCCGGGGTGGGTCCCTATGCGCCTCCACTTACCCCTGGGACTTCCTCGGATCTCCTTGGGTTAAGTCGTCTGTCCATGATGGGCCAGACATTTACTCATCTTATTTGTGTGGTTTATGTTTTGTTCCCTCGTAAGAGGGTAGGGCTCGTGGGTCAGGGAGGGTCCTCATATTCCCTGGCACCACCCCCACTAGCCTCACATAAGTGTAAATGTTTTGCTTTTGTTTTCTTCTTCCTTCTTTCCTACCTCTTCCTCTCTTTATCTTTGGAAAAGCACCTACATTTTTCCTTTGTTATAGATGATCCTAGGTCGGTCGGTAGCGTATCAGGGTCCCCGGTTCCATCTCTTTGGGAACCTCTGGATTCATGGTGAGTACTTTCGTGGACATTAGCTTTGTCCACCCTGGGCTCCATGGCTAAGGCCTCTCATAGAGATCTCAAAATAGCAACTCACAACGCTCAGGGCTTGAACTCTCCCATAAAAAGGAGGAATTGCTCAATCAATACAAAACACTCAAATTAGATGTAGTTTTGGTTCAGGAGACCCATTTCCCGATATGATGCAGCCCCAGGTTCCTGCACTCACGCTCCCCCACATTTTTCTTAGCTAATGCAGAATCTGAAACCAAGGGGGTGGCGATCCTGATTTCCAAATCCTGTGACTTCTCTTCCCTCGTGGAAATTAGGGATCCTGAAGGGAGGTATATTTTAGTTAAAGGACTCATAGATGGGATCTTGTATTCTCTTGTTTCCTACTATGCCCCTAATAAAGGTCAATTAAATTTCTTTAAAGCACTGTTTGACTCTATTCAGCCTCACTTAGAAGGCAGAGTAATTCTGGGGGGGACTCGAACATTGCATTAGATCAGGGACTCGATAAATCTAGACCCCCGGGAACCAATTAACTCGCCCGGCCAGAGCGAGCGTGAAACTAGCCAAATTACTTTATACGCTTAACTTGTCGGATATCTGGAGGGAGTGCAACTCGACCAGGAGAGATTACACTCACTATTCTTTCCCTCATATTTCTTACGCACGAATAGATCACCTGCTAGTGCAGACGCACACAACACCCCTAGTATTGAAATCGCGAATAGTCGACACTCCTCTCTCTGATCACTCCTTGGTCCTCCTGCAAATCCGCTCGAACCCACACAGTACCTGAAACAGTCACTGTGCAGACTAAATGAATCACTGCTTGCTGATCCCACCAGAGTCACAGAGATTAATAGCTCTCTCAAGGAATACTTCCTTCTTAACAACACTGAAGGGACTTCGGCGGAAATCCTCTGGGCTGCCCACAAAGCCGTCATTATAGGCAAACTCATTCAGATTACCTCTCAAATAAAGAAAGAGATCTGCGGATCTAGTCAGACTGGAAAATTCCAGTCAGTGCATAAGACTAACCCTTCCAAAACTCTTGCTACCCAACTGGATAAAGTTAGACTGGAACTTAATATGGCCTTAACAGCCAAAGCAGAGAAATCTATCCATTGGATTGGTCAGAAATTCTATACGCAAAATGATGAACCTGGCTCAAGGTTAGCAGCGAGATTGACCCCCCAGTTCACCAACATCACCTTCCCAAAATTAGAGTCTCAGGGCATGGCCTCTCCACCAACCCAACGAAAATCTTGGATACCTTTCATAAGTTTTACACTGACCTGTACGGCGCTCCCAAATGGAAGCGTTCAGATCTTCTTTCTTCGTTTCTTGATGACATCCCCCTCCCCTCTTTGACGTCTGAGCACAAACAAATTATGGAAGCACTCATCACAGAGGAGGAGGTCCTAGGGGTCATCAGGGACTTAAGAAAAGGGTCTGCACTAGGTCCAGATGGTCTTTCGGTTCCTTACTATAAGGCCTTTGCTGAAACACACACCCCCCACCTGACAAAATTTTTTAACTTTAAAACACGGGGTAATCCTCTAGACCCACAACTCAATTCTGCTTTTATAACGGTGATACCGAAACCGGATAAGAACCCTGAAGAGTTTAGCAACTATAGACCCATTTCCTTGATCAACAACGATATCAAAATGTTAACGAAAATCCTGGCAAACAGGGTAGCAACATTCATTAACTCTTACATACATAAAGACAAGGTGGGATTTATCCCAGGAAGGCAAGGACCGGACCAGATACGTAGAGCTGTTGACGTGATCTCCATTCTACAGTCCAGCTGGGAGGGGGGCTCTTCACAACTAGGCATGGTCTTATCTCTAGACCTGCAGAAGGCCTTCGATTCTGTATCATGGAAATACATATTCACGATTCTAGAGAAATGGGGATTCGGCCAGTGTTTCATGGGGATCATTAGGACCCTTTACTCCTGCCCTACTGCCCAGATAAAGCTTTCAAAATCGATTGAGATAGCTAAGGGGACGAGACAGGGCTGCCCCCTCTCTCCACTCATCTTTGCTATAGCTATTGAAACCTTGGCGATTGCTATCCGTTTAAATCCGGATATCAAAGGGGGTCACCTGTCTTTCGCAGACTCATAAATGTGGGCTCTTTGCAGATGACATTCTCTTGTTCATTACATCCCCCCACACTTCTCTCCCCAATTTGCGTTGATTATTAGACTCTCTTACGGAACATTCGGGACTAAAAGTGAACTATTCCAAATCACAGGCAATGAATATATCCCTACTGCAGGACACAGTCTCCTCCCTTCAACACTCCTTTCCCTTTAAATGGAGCTCAATGTCAATTAAATATCTGGGCATCGAACTGACGGCCAAGATAGAGGACTTATATACTTATATACTATATATATATATATACTTATATATAACTAATAATTTTCCCCCCATATATCTTAAACTTGAGAACGATCTAAAATCCTGGACTAGTTGCAATCTCTCCTGGTTGGGTAGAATTAGCGCAATCAAAATGACCCTACTCCCGCGGATTCTGTACCTCTTCTGGGCTCTGCCTATACCTATCAGGAAAAATAATTTAAGGTCTTTCCAGAGCAAGATCTTAAGATTTGTTTGGGGAAGCTCGGGATACAGGTTCCCCCAACATACTCTATACCGCCACAAGAGGAAAGGGGGGCTAGGTCTTCCTTCCCTCCTCAAATATTATCAAGCAGCCAGACTGGCGCAACTCTCCTTGGTTTTTACGAGGCATGAGAAACTTGACTGGATCCAGATTGAGAGACTAGCAATACCGAACTTTACAATAGACTACCTCCTTTGGACTCATCCGAAAAAAGACCTCCTATTTTAGCTCCTACCCTGTCCCATTCATTCGCTCTCTGGGACTCGCTGCGCAACCACCCTGAATTAATATCGTCCCTGACTCCCCTAGTACTTATATTCCACAATCCAGACTTCCCTCCTGGGCTAGACATCAAAGTGTTCAGGTGGTGGCTGGACAAGGGGCTGTATTGTATAGGGCATTTCTTTACTCCTTCGGGTCCCATGTCTCTCGCTCATTACAAGGGCAATCTGAACCTTCCAGTATCAGAACAGTTCAGATTCCAGCAAATTTCACACTTTCTTAGGCTTATCTGGAAAGAGAAGCCACTCCCCCCAAAAATTACGGCCTATGAAACATGGTGCGGTCAAGCCACGGCACAGAGGGGGGGCATCTCGATAGTTTACGTGGCCCTTACTTGGCCAATGACCAATGCCCCTTACATGAGACAATGGGAGGAGGAATTCCAGTTCTCATGGGATTTAGATAAATGGCACGGAGCTCTAGCCGATTCCACGTGAGGCATCCTAAACACTGTCCTCATGGAAGCAAATATTAAGATTATCACTAGGTGGTATCTCACCCCAACTAAACTGGCTCATATTTATCCCTCAGAAAACCCACAGTGTTTTAGAGGCTGCTCCCTTCTGGGCTCAATGGCACATATCTGGTGAGAATGCCCGAGGATCAGATCTTTTTGGAAGAGAATCCTCAATCTTATCGAGAAGTTGTTCAAATACCGGGTCCCCAGGTCCCCTGAGATTGTCCTACTTAATGCTCACATACCGAATTTGTCTAAATCCAACAGGAAATTAGCGCAGTTGATTTTGATCGGAGCTAAGCTTACTATAGCAAAGTCTTGGAAAAAACCAAGAGTGTCTTTTGCAGCTACAGTAAGGAAAATCTCCTGGATCATGTCTCAGGAGAAATTATCTAGCATCCTCACAGATACCACTAAGAGGTTCTAGGAGATCTGGGAACCCTGGGCTGTGTCCCCTTCATACCGGGACACAACGGGTCCCTAAATATGACAGCTCCGATCTGACTCCAGGTGCTTTTACCCTCTGTCTCTCTCTCCCTGCTCTTTTCTTCTCTCTTCCTTTAGTTTCCCAGTTTTTTTTGGATTTTTTTTCTCTTATGGTAATGTTTATATTCAGTTGTCTTGATATCATTGGGTCGGTGACAGACTCCTTTCGGGGCTTTCACCCCTTTCCCTATCAAGGGTATAATTACTGGGGTAGGAGGATTGTTTTATTCCCTAGCCCACTTAATGGAGCAAGCTCCCCTCTCCACGCACAGCTTGTTCCCGTCATGGGGTGCCTGGAGTAGGGGGGGTTTGGTTTCCCAACTCAGCCTAGTTAGTTAGCGGTTTCGAAAGCACTTCCTGCCCAAGATCGACTTATATGCATGGGGTTTAGTCCTCAGGAGCTCTGTCATCCACCCGCTACCTTCGACTGTCGATTATATTTTGTATTAATGTTAGCTGTTATATGCATTGACTTAATGAACCTACTTTTGTTATGCTTGAAATAACAATAAAATCTTTTGAAAGTAAAATATATACAGTCTAGTGTATATATATATATACACACAGTGTATTGAGGGCACACTATATATCAGTGCATTCGGGGGTGTACGGTATAAAGTACACTACTTGACGTGGTGTCTTAAAATATATACAGTCTAGTATATATATATATATATATATATATATATATATACATACACGCAGCGTATTGAGTGTACACTATATATAAGTGCATTTGGGGATGTACGTACAGTATATAGTACACTTGACGTGGTGGCTTAAAATATATACAGTCTAGTTTATATATACACACAGTGTATTGAGTGTACACTCTATATCAGTGCATTCGGGGGTGTACGTACGGTATATAGTACACTTGATGTGCTGTATTAAAATATATACAGTCTAGTTTATATACAGGGTGGGCCATTTATATGGATACACCTTAATAAAATGGGAATGGTTGGTGATATTAACTTCCTGTTTGTGGCACATTAGTATATGTGAGGGGGGAAACTTTTCAAGATGGGTGGTGACCATGGCGGCCATTTTGAAGTCGACCATTTTGAATCTGACATATCAAACTTATTGGGAATTTCACAACAAAAGCAATGGTGTGCTTGGTTTTAACGTAACTTTATTCTTTCATGAGTTATTTACAAGTTTCTGACCACTTATAAAATGTGTTCAATGTGCTGCCCATTGTGTTGGATTGTCAATGCAACCCTCTTCTCCCACTCTTCACACACTGATAGCAATACCGCAGGAGAAATGCTAGCACAGGCTTCCAGTATCCGTAGTTTCAGGTGCTGCACATCTCGTATCTTCACAGCATAGACAATTGCCTTCAGATGACCCCAAAGATAAAAGTCTAAGGGGGTCAGATCGGGAGACTTCGGGGGCCATTCAACTGGCCCACGATGACCAATCCACTTTCCAGGAAACTGTTCATCTAGGAATGCTCGGACCTGACACCCATAATGTGGTGGTGCACCATCTTGCTGGAACTATGATGTCGGTTATAGGGAATTGCTGGCCATCAAGCCGGCTTTCAAGGAACCTCCTGGAAGGAGCAGCTCACCCGGTATTGGTTTTTACTGACCATAAAAACCATAAAAAAACCATATGCTGTGAAGATACGAGATGTGCAGCACCTGAAACTACGGATACTGGAAGCCTGTGCTAGCATTTCTCCTGCGGTGTTGCTATCAGTGTGTGAAGAGTGGGAGAAGATTGTTGCATTGACAATCCAACACAATGGGCAGGACATTGAACACATTTTATAAGTGGTCAGAAACTTGTAAATAACTCATGAAAGAATAAAGTTACGTTAAAACCAAGCACACCATTGTTTTTCTTGTGAATTCTCAATAAGTTTGATGTGTCACATGACCCTCTTCCTATTGAAAAAACAAAAGTTGGATTCAAAATGGCCAACTTCAAAATGGCCGCCATGGTCACCACCCATCTTGAAAAGTTTCCCCCCTCACATATACTAATGTGCCACAAACAGGAAGTTAATATCACCAACCATTCCCATTTTATTAAGGTGTATCCATATAAATGGCCCACCCTGTATATATAAACCCAGTGTATTGAGTGTACACTATATATCAGTGCATTCGGGGGTGTACGGTATATAACAGTGTAGTGCAGTGTTAAAGAAAAATCCCCATCATGTCAGGAAGGCCACAAAGGAGAGGCAGACACTCCCAGGCCACTAAAAGAGGGCAAGAAGTCTCTGTGTCTTCAGTGAAAAGTGGTGGTGGCGGACATGGTGCATCCTCTGCAGGCGGGTCACGCTTGTCCTATTTTTCTGCTGTTGGCCATGCTATTGAGCCACAAATTGGTGGAGTGGATAACTAAGCCGTCCTCATCCTCCTCATCCTCTGTCACCCAGGCTCATACAAGTTTGCCTTCCAACGCAGATGGCAAAGCGGCCTATTCTACTGGATCCTTGTCCACAGTTACCCCTTCTGTAGCCCCACCATCATGCACGGAGGAGTCACCAAAATTATTTGACCATGGTGTCGGTTACATGAAGGATGCGCAGCAATTTGAAGGCTCTGATGTTGGTTCCCAGGTTGATGAGGGGAGTAGTGTGAGCCTGGAGACAGGGGGTGCCGCAGAACTACAAGAAACTAGCAGTCATGTTCCCCCAGCTGCAGCATACTGCCAAGTTTGGTCCAGTGATGAGGAGGGAGGGGATGATGAGAACACAGACTGTACTTGGGTGCTTGAGAGAAGAGAGGAGGAAAGTGAGGAGGAGGAGGAGGCACAACTCCAAAGAGGCAGGAAGTCCTCCAGGGGTCAGCTTAAGGGCAACCACCCAATTGCATCAGACCACAGAGCTCCACAGGTGCAGGGCACTGCTGGCTCCCTGCTGACTTTCAAAAGTTCTTTGGTGTGGGCATTTTTCAACACTTGTTCAGTAGATACCAAAGTTGCCATTTGCAATCTATGTCTGAAGGGGGTCAAGCGCTGCCAGAACTCCAGGTGCTTGAGCAATACTGTCTTGACAAGACATATGATGACCAGCCATGCAGTCCATTGGCAACCCAAACCAGAAAACAAGGCAGACTTTGCCTTGCCCCTCATCTGAGATTTCAACCCCTTCTATACCTCCAGTCCTCTCCAAAACCTGAACTGAGAGGAATGAAGGTCTAGCAATGCGTGCCACAAGTACTTGAAGCCAATCTGCTAGCAGTACACCACCAGGTGATTTCAGCAGGCAAATATCCCTACCCCAGTTGCTTAACCATAAAAAAAATACTGTCCCAGCCATCCACATGCTCAGATTCTTAATTATGGCATAAAACAGTGTGTTTGCAGCGCAGTCCTAAGTAAGTTTTTGTTGGACTCTCCCTATGATGTACCTAAGATGATGTATGAACTGGAGATCAAAGAGTCTGTACACACGGTGGGTGAAGGTGTGGATGATGGAACTAGTCGTAGTAGGTGAACTGACTCTGTAGCACTGGCAAGGCTGCACCTTTGGGAAGTAACCGAACTTCTATAGTAAACGACAGAGAACAAAAAGTGCGCCTCTAAGTGCAGTATTGGAGTAAAAACATAATTTATTAAAAGTGGTAAAAACCTACTCACAATGGTAGTATTCAGGTAGGCGTTGCAGTTTCAAGCCACTGCTGGCTGTGTGGGAGTCCTGGATGAGGTGCTCCTGGGGTGAAGAAGGAACTGCCTGGCGGTGATGCGGTGGGAAGGAAGCGTCGGTGGCTCCCGGCGTTAGGAGGAGGAAACGCCGGGAGCCACCGACGCTTCCTTCCCACCGCATCACCGCCAGGCATGCTACTACCATTGTGAGTAGGTTTTTACCACTTTTAATAAATTATGTTTTTACTCCAATACTGCACTTAGAGGCGCACTTTTTGTTCTTTGTCGTCAGCGTCTTAATGCTAGCTTGGCCAAATTGCTAGCACTCCAACTGCTGCTTATTCAACTGGTAGACTCTGCACCCTTTTGTTAATTTGTGGAATGTGCTGTCCCACAGTGACAGGTTCCCAAAAGAAATTTCTTTTCCATGTAAGGCCATTCCAGCTCTCTACCGCCATGTGGAAAGCAATGTTTTGGCCTTATTGGACAGGACGGTCAGCGGCAGGGTTCATATAACCGCTAACTCATGGTCCAGCAGGCACAGTCAGGTATGTTACCTTTCCTTCATGGCACACTGGGAAAATATACTGGCAGCTGGGAAGGATGCAGGCCAGGGTTCAGTGTTGGAGCTAGTTCCACCACCACACCTCCAAAAAGCTGGTGGTGATTTTGCCACATCCACCTCCTCCACCCCATCCTATTCTTCTACCCCGGTGGCCTCTTCTGCAGAATTGTCCTCTTAACCTGCAGTGCTCCCTAAGCGTTCAAGGGGCTAAGCAAGCAGTCAGGCTAAAAGATGCCATGCGGTGCTTGAGTTAGTCTGTCTTGGGGACAGGAGCCACACTGGGGCAGAGATTCTGTCAGCTCTGCAGGGGGGGCAGGCTCAGAGGGGGTTGACGTTGACGGAGCTCATGTCCATAATGGGGAGGTGGTAGTGACACAGCCCCAAATGATCCACAATGCCTCAAAAAGTGAAGTGGCCCCGAAGTATTTAGACAGAATAAAGGTTGATAAAGCTCCTGGACCAGATGGCATCCATCCATGGATCCTAAAGGAATTGAGCTTTGTCATTTCAAAGCCATTGTATCTAATTTTAGGGACTCCATAATGACTGGAATAGTACCACTGGATTGGTGTAGGGCCAATGTGGTGCCCATATTTAAAAAGGGATCAAAGTCTTTGCCAAGTAGCTATAGACCTGTTAGTTTAACTTCTGTAGCTGGGAATAACTGGAGAGTTTAACAAAAGACCACATAGATGAGATCTTGTTGAAAAAAAATGTTTTAAGCAACAGACAGCATGGATTCATGAAAGACAGAAGTTTTCAAACAAACCTGATCTCTTTTTATGATGAGGTAAGTAGAACCTTGAACACAGGGGTGGCTGTGAATGTGGTATTCTTGGATTTTGCAAAAGCGTTTGACACAGTTCCCCACACACGGCTAATGTGTAAGGTAAAGTCTACAGGCTTGGAAAGATCAGTTTGTAAATGGATAGACAACTGGCTAAAAAGACCAAATTCAGAGAGTAGTGGTTAATGATTCTTACTCTGAATGGTCTAAGGTTATCGGTGGTGTACCCCAAGGTTCAGTATTGGGACCCTTACTTTTCAATATATTATAAATGATATAGGTTCTGGGAATTCAGTGTTTGCAGATGACACCAAGCTATACAGTGGAATAACGTCCTTACAGGATGTCTCCCACTTACAAGCAGACCTCAATGCACTGTCTAATTGGGCGACTACATAGCAAATGAGGTTTAATATTGATAAATGTAAAGTTATGCATTTGGGGGCTAAGAATATGCATGCATCATACATACTAGGGGGAGTACAACTGGGGGAATCCATAGTAGAGAAGGATCTGGGGGTTTTGGTAGATCATAAGCTTAATAATGGCATGCCATGCCAAGCTGCGGTTTCCAAAGCAAGCAAAATCCTTTCTTTTATTAAGAGAGGTATGGACTCCAGAGATAGAGACATCATTTTGACACTGCACAAATCATTAGTAAGACCTCATCTGGAATATGCACTTCAGTTTTGGGCACCAGTTCTCAAAAGGGATATCGGGGAACTGGAGAAAGTGCGGAGAAGGGCAACCAAACTAATAAGAGGCATGGAGGAGCTCAGCTATGAGGAAAGATTAGAGGAACTGTATTTATTTATACTCTCTTGAGAAGAGATTGAGGGGGGATATGATCAATATGTACAAATACATAAGCGGTTCATATAGTGAACTTGGTGTTGAGCAATTTACTTTAAGGCTAGAGTTGAGCGAACCCGAACTGTAAAGTTCGGGTCCGTACCGAACTTTGGGGTGTCCGTGACCCGAACCCGTACATTTGAAAAAAAAGTTTGGATTCGGGTTCTGGGTTTGAGTTTTTGATTACGCATGTTGAATAGCTGCAGGGCAGCCAATCAACAAGAGTTTCACTGGTTTGCCCTTAGAAGCCATCACAGCCATGCTTACTAATGGCATGGCTGTGATTGGCCAGTGCATCATGTGACCCAGCCTCTTTATAAGCTGGAGTCACTTAGTGCTGCATGTCACATGCTCTCTGGGTAGTGTAGGGAGAGGATGCTGCCGGCGTTGTGAGGGATAGATTGCAGATATAATAACATCTCATCCCGCATTACAGAACGATCTGATTGTGGACTAGGTAGAGATTACTACTACTACTGCTTTGAGAGACAGATTGCAGATCTAATAACATCTCATCCTGCATCATAGAACAATCTGATTGTGGACTAGGTAGAGATTACTACTACTACTGCTTTTAGGGACAGATTGCAGATCTAATAACAGGTCATCATCCTGCATTACAGAACGATCTGACTGGACTAGGTAGAGTCTAGTGCTTAGAGGGACAGATTATTGTTCTAAAATCATCTTCTAGTTCTATAGGGTCAGGTTCCTGCTGTTGCTGTAAGGGACAGATTATTGTTCTAAAATCATTGCCTACTCCTATAGGGTCAGGTTCCTGCTGTTGCTGTAAGGGACAGATTATTGTTCTAAAATCATTTTACTTCCTTTCGCAGCCCTCTAGCACTTTCCAGGACTTTTTTACAGTAATTTTTGTGCCGAAAAGTTCGGGTCCCCATTGACTTTAATGGGGTTTGGGGTAAAGTTCGGATCAAGTTCGGTAACAAACTTTTTCCCGAAGTTCGGCCGAACCCGAACATCCAGGTGTTCGCTCAAATCTATTTAAGGCCATCACAAAGGACATGGGGCACCCTTTATGTCTAGTGGAAAAAAGATTTAATCTCCAAATACGGAAAGGTTTCTTCACAGTTAGAGCTGTGAAAATGTGGCATAGATTCCCTCCAGAGATGGTTTTGGCCAGCACAGTAGATTGCTTTAAAAAAGGCCTGGATTCTTTCCTTAATGTAAATAATATATCTGGGTACTAACATTTTTAGGTAAAGTTGATCCATGGTGAATTCGATTGCCTCTCGGGGGATCAGGAAGGAATTTTTTCCCCCTGCTATAGCAAATTGGATCATGTTTTGCTGGGGTTTTTTGCCTTTCTCTGGATCAACTGTGGGTGAAGAATTGTATATGGGTCTGTTTGGTTATATATAATTTTTCTGTTTTTTTGTTTTTTTGTTGAACTGGATGGACTTGTGTCTTTTTTCAACCTGACTAACTATGTAACTATGACACCACAGCAGCTTGAGCCAGGAATGGTTGTATGCGACAGTGGCACCAACCTTCTCTCTGCCATCCGACAGGGACACTTGACACATGTTCCATGCTTGGCACATGTCTTGAATTTGGTGGTGCAGCATTTCTTGACCAGGTACCCAGGCTTACCAGATATCCTGAGGCAGGCCAGAAAAGGCTGTGGTCATTTCCAGCATTCATACAATGCCAGTGCCCGGCTGGCTGACATTCAGCGGAATTTCAACCTGCCCACCAACCGCATCATTTGTGACATGCCCACCTGGTGGAACTCAACATTGGCAATGCTGCAGTGGCTGCACGCACAGCAGCGGGCCATCAATGAGTACCTCTTTGAGCATGGCACCAGTACAGGCTCAGAGGAGCTTGGCTTCTTTTCCCCACGTCAGTGGCTACTGATCAAGGATACATGAACTGTCCTGTCACCATTTGAGGAGGCCACAAGGATGGTGAGCAGCAACAATTCATGCATCAGTGACACTGTCCCTCTAATATTCCTTCTGGAGCACACGCTTCGTGGAATCGTGGACAGGGCACTTGAGGCAGAATAGCGGGAGGAAGAGGAGGACATCCTTTCCTCTCAAGGCCCCCTTTATGCAGAGAGCATTCCTGCAGAGCTGCCAAACACACAGGAGGAGGATTATTATGTCAGCATGGATGTCGAGGATAACACGCAGCAGTCTTCAAGGGATCATGGTTTTCAGTCCTCAGAAACCCAGGGAGTTGTACGTGGCTGGGAGGAGGTAGTTCCTGATAATGTCATCCTCAGTGACCCAGAAGACACTCATGCCTCCTCAAACTTATGCTGCATGGGCTCTCTGATTCTGAAAAGCCTGTGAAAAGACCCTAGGATTTGTGGTATCAAGGAGCGGGATCATTACCAGCTGGCAACCCTTCTTGATCCATGTTACAAGGGTAAAGTTGCGTAGAGGGAGGATGAAACATCTTCAGGATACCTTGAAGAAAAGTTTGTGCAATGCCTTTCCAGAACCTGGGAGGCTACCATGTCCAGGTGCTGGACGTTTTCCTGAAGCTTTGGTCGTTCAGAGGCAGAGCGGTGGAGAAGGTGGCCGGCTGACCGATGCCTTTAACAAATTTTTCAGTCCTCAGCACCCAGGCCAGGTTCAAGCAACCATCGTCAGCGTCTGCATTATATCATGCAGGAATATATAGGGGCAAGAGCAGACTTG
>BLSH010116615.1:29833-44792 GCA_018402905.1 Glandirana rugosa
TCGACTCTAGGAGGTACCGAGAATAATCAAACCAACGGGAAGAGGCGTGAAAGAGGTCAAGGGGCTATAGGGAAAACTCTTGACCACGGGTTTTGACTTCACGTATAAGGTCTACTCCAGAATGATTACTAAACACGTCACAGTTTTACTACAGAGATAGAGACCTCAGGTATGGAGAGAATTATGTTCTTTCCTAAAACGAACGAAACCTTTGGCGTCGAACCGTAACGTACGGTAATAATTCGAATACTCATCTCAACTCACTTGGAGACCTTCAAGCCCAAGACGACCAGGCAGGCTTGAAGCCATTTCAATGGGGTTTGTTGTCCGTGCGATCGTTCGGGTTCCGTCTGGACCCGGACCCGGACTTTGTCCCGAAGTTCGGACGGACCAGCAGAACCCGAACTTCCAGAGGTTCACTCAACTCTACTCATAAGCTTAATAATGGCATGCAATGCCAAGCTGCGGTTTCCAAAGCAAGCAAAATCCTTTCTTGTATTAAGAGAGGTATGGACTCCAGAGATAGAGACATCATTTTGACACTGCACAAATCATTAGTAAGACCTCATCTGGAATATGCACTTCAGTTTTGGGCACCAGTTCTCAAAAGGGATATCGGGGAACTGGAGAAAGTGCGGAGAAGGGCAACCAAACTAATAAGAGCCATGGAGGATCTCAGCTATGAGGAAAGAACTGTATTTATTTATACTCTCTTGAGAAGAGGAGATTGAGGTGGGATATGATCAATATGTACAAATACATAAGAGGTTCATATAGTGAACTTGGTGTTGAGCAATTTACTTTAAGGCTAGAGTTGAGCGAACCCGAACTGTAAAGTTCGGGTCCATACCGAACTTTGGGGTGTCCGTGACCCGAACCCGTACATTTGAAAAAAAAGTTTGGATTCGGGTTCTGGGCTCGGGTTTTTGATTACGCATGTTGAATAGCTGCAGGGCAGCCAATCAACAAGCGTTTCACTGGTTTGCCCTTGGAAGCCATCACAGCCATGCCTACTAATGGCATGGCTGTGATTGGCCAGTGCATCATGTGACCCAGCTTCTTTATAAGCTGGAGTCACTTAGTGCTGCATGTCACATGCTCTCTGGGTAGTGTAGGGAGAGGATGCTGCCGGCGCTCTGAGGGACAGATTGCAGATATAATAACATCTCATCCCGCATTTCAGATCGATCTGATTGTGGACTAGGTAGAGATTACTACTACTACTACTACTGCTTTGAGAGACAGATTGCAGATCTAATAACATCTCATCCTGCATCACAGAACGATCTGATTGTGGACTAGGTAGAGATTACTACTACTACTGCTTTTAGGGACAGATTGCAGATCTAATAACAGCTCATCATCCTGCATTACAGAACGATCTGACTGGGCTAGGTAGAGTCTACTGCTTAGAGGGACAGATTATTGTTCTAAAATCATCTTCTAGTTCTATAGGGTCAGGTTCCTGCTGTTGCTGTAAGGGACAGATTATTGTTCTAAAATCATTTTACTTCCTTTTGCAGCCCTCTAGCACTTTCCAGGACTTTTTTACAGTCATTTTTGTGCCGAAAAGTCTGGGTCCCCATTGACTTCAATGGGGTTCGGGGTAAAGTTCGGATCAAGTTCGGTAACAAACTTTTCCCCGAAGTTCGGCTGAACCCGAACATCCAGGTGTTCGCTCAACTCTATTTAAGGCCATCACAAAGGACACGGGGCACCCTTTATGTCTAGTGGAAAAAAGATTTAATCTCCAAATACGGAAAGATTTCTTCACAGTTAGAGCTGTGAAAATGTGTCATAGATTCCCTCCAGAGATGGTTTTGGCCAGCACGGTAGATTGCTTTAAAAAAGGCCTGGATTCTTTCCTTAATGTAAATAATATATCTGGGTACTAACATTTTTAGGTAAAGTTGATCCAGGGTGAATTTGATTGCCTCTCGGGGGGATCAGGAAGGAATTTTTTCCCCCTGCTATAGCAAATTGGATCATGCTTTGCTGGGGTTTTTGCCTTTCTCTGGATCAACTGTGGGTGAAGAATTGTATATGGGTTTGTTTGGTTATATATAATTTTTCAGTTTTTTTTTTTTTTTTGGTTGAACTGGATGGACTTGTGTCTTTTTTCAACCTGACTAACTATGTAACTATGACACCACAGCAGCTTGAGCTTGTATGCGACAGTGGCACCAACCTTCTCTCTGCCAACCGACAGGGACACTTGACACATGTTCCATGCTTGGCACATGTCTTAAATTTGGTGGTGCAGCGTTTCTTGACCAGGTACCCAGGCTTACCAGATATCCTGAGGCAGGCCAGAAAAGTCTGTGGTCATTTCCAGCATTCATACAATGCCAGTGCCCGGCTGGCTGACATTCAGCGGAATTTCAACCTGCCCACCAACTGCCTCATTTGTGACATGCCCACCTGGTGGAACTCAACATTGGCAATGCTGCAGTGGCTGCACGCACAGCAGCGGGCCATCAATGAGTACCTCTTTGAGCATGGCACCAGTACAGGCTCAGAGGAGCTTGGCTTCTTTTCGCCACGTCAGTGGCTACTGATCAAGGATACATGCACTGTCCTGTCACCATTTGAGGAGGCCACAAGGATGGTGAGCAGCAACAATGCATGCATCAGTGACACTGTCCCTCTAATATTCCTTCTGGAGCACACGCTTCGTGGAATCGTGGACAGGGTACTTGAGGCAGAATAGCGGGAGGAAGAGGAGGACATCCTTTCCTCTCAAGGCCCCCTTTATGCAGAGAGCATTCCTGCAGAGCTGCCAAACACACAGGAGGAGGATTATTGTGTCAGCATGGATGTCGAGGATAACACGCAGCAGTCTTCAAGGGATCATGGTTTTCAGCCCTCAGAAACCCAGGGAGTTGTACGTGGCTGGGAGGAGGTAGTTCCTGATAATGCCATCCTCAGTGACCCAGAAGACACTCATGCCACCTCAAACTTATGCTGCATGGGCTCTCTGATTCTGAAAAGCCTGTGAAAAGACCCTAGGATTTGTGGTATCAAGGAGCGGGATCATTACCAGCTGGCAACCCTTCTTGATCCATGTTACAAGGGTAAAGTTGCGTAGAGGGAGGATGAAACATCTTCAGGATACCTTGAAGAAAAGTTTGTGCAATGCCTTTCCAGAACCTGGGAGGCTACCATGTCCAGGTGCTGGACGTTTTCCTGAAGCTTTGGTCGTTCAGAGGCAGAGCGGTGGAGAAGGTGGCCGGCTGACCGATGCCTTTAACAAATTTTTCAGTCCTCAGCACCCAGGCCAGGTTCAAGCAACCATCGTCAGCGTCTGCATTATATCATGCAGGAATATATAGGGGCAAGAGCAGACTTGAAAACCTTTCTAACTGAGCATCCACTGAGTTACTGGGTCTTAAGGATGGACCACTGGCCGGAACTTGCTGAATATGCAATTGAGTTACTGGCATGTCCTGCATCCAGTGTGCTTCCTGAATGGACATTTAGTGCTGCTGCAGGGTTCGTAACCGAACAAAGAGTGCGCCTGTCCACAGACTCAGTTGATAGGCTCACTTTGATGCTGATGGAACTGATAAAATTTGCTAGGGATTTGGGATCCCTTTAAGACACTGCTCCTATTCCTCCTTTCCATAATCCGGAACAACATTTTATATTTAGGGCACCAAAGCCCAATTTTTCTGCACCTGGTGTGCATGGGCATGCCATAACAATTTTTTTTTTTTTGGCTTTTTCTTTCAAAAGATTTTATTATTATTACAGAAATGACAAGAAATTAGTACATCAGTGTGAAACTCAGTAAGAAGGCATACCTAGTGCAAGCACGGATACCGTTGGGATGCAAGAGTCCTGAGTTCTTATCCTATCTTCATAACATTCCAATAGAGTAGGATGAGTTAACCGTTTAAGAATCAAACTAGGAAAGGGGGAGAGAGTGAGCCTCTCCACTTCCAAGCACCCCATACCGGGATCAAGCTGTGCTCAGAGGGGAGGCTCACGCTCCACTGAATGAGGATGATGCAATACCACCCCTGCTGCTTCCACAATTATCCACAGCAAGGGATAAGAGGTGATAACCCAGGGATTCATCTGTTACAAAACAAATGGTAATGAAGCAAATAACTACCAACAATATTGTAGGTAAAAGACAAAAGATAAGAGAATGAACTGAAGTACTAAGAGAAAACAAAGAAAGGAAAAGAAAAGTGTAGAAAGATGGAGAGAGGGAGATTGAAAGGATGGAAGCGCCTAAAATTGGGAAGGATCTGCCGATAATGAGAAAAGGTTCTATCCCGGTATGAAGGAGACACCTATGTAGGTTGCCCATGGTTCCCAGATCTTCTCAAACCTTTTAGAAGTATCCGAGAGGATACTGGCTAACTTCTCCCGGGACATGATCCAGGAGATTTTCCGTACTGTGGCTGCAAAAGAGACCTTTGTTTTTTTCCATGATTTCACTATGGTGAGCTTGGCCCCAAGCAAAATAAACTGTATCAATTTCCTATCAGGTTTAGACAAGTTTGGGATAAATGCATTAAGTATGGCGATCTCAGGGGACCTGGGAACCTGGGTCTTGGTTAGTCTTTCTATGAGGTTAAAGATTTTTCTCCAAAAAGGTCTTATCCTAGGGCAGTCCCACCAGATGTGCGGCATCGTACCTAGAAGGGAGCAGCCTCTGAAGCACTGTGGGTTTGCCGATGCGAGCCAACTTGGCAGGGGTGAGGTACCACCTAGTGATAACCTTAATGCTTGCCTCCATAAGAACAGTGTTTAAGATGCCCCTGAAGGCGTTAGTCAAGGCTCCGTGACATGTTTCTAAATCCCAGGAGAATTGTAAGTCCTCCTCCCATTGCTTCATATAGGGGGTTTTCGCTGTTGAGCATTTGAGTGCTGCGTAAATGACTGAGATACCTCCCTTTTGCTCCGTGGCTTGCCCACACCAAATTTCGTAAGCAGTAATTTTGGCAGGGAAGGGCTTATCTTTCCAAATATGCAGTAGGAAGTGAGAGATTTGTTGGAATCTGAACTTTTCAGAGTCTGCAAGATCTAGTTTGCTAATACACTGGACCAGGGTCATAGGGCCCGAGGTAGTAAAGAAATGCCCTATTCGGTAAAACCCTTTGTCCAGCCACCATTTGAATGCTTTGATTTCTAGTCCTGGGGGAAATCAGGGTTATGAAAAATATGCGCTAGAGGGGTCAGAGACTAAATAAGTTCAAGATGGTTTCTCAGATAGTCCCAAAGGGCAAAGGGTTGGGGCTAAGATAGGAAGTCTTTTTTTTAGGGCTATCCACAAGAGGTAGTCTATTGTGTGATTCGGAACTGCCTGCCTCTCAATCTGGATCCAATACGATTTCTCTACCCTCATATAAACTAAAGAGGGTTGGGCTAATCTAGCTGCTGGATAATATTTAAGGAGGGATGGCAACCCTAAACCCCCCTTTTTCCTTATTACGATGTAGAGTGTTTTGAGGGAACCTGCATTCCAAGTTTCCCCAGATAAATTTAAGGACTTTGCTCTGAAAAGACCTCAAATGATCTTTCCTAAAAGAAATGGGTAAGGCTCGGAATAGGTAGAAGAAGGGTCATTTTGATTGCATTAATTCTACCCAACCAAGAAAGATTGCTAATAGACCAGGATTTTAGATCTGCCTCGAGTTTTCGATACATGGGGGGGAAATTGGTAGGGTATAACTCTTCTACCTTGGCCGTCAAGTTGATGCCTAGGTATTTAATCAAAGTCAAACTCCATTTAAAGGGGAAGGAGTGTTGCAGGGGGGAGACAGTATCAGGTGATAAAGATTTATTCATTGCGTGAGATTTGGAATAGTTCACTTTGAGCCCTGAAATTGCCGCAAATAAATCTAGCGTATGACTTAAATTGGGGAGTGAGGTGTGGGGAGATGAAATAAATAAAAGAACTTCATCTGCAAAGAGACCACATTTATGAATCTGTGTTCCGCAAGAAACCCCTTTAATATCTGTGTTTTGGCGGATAGCGATAGCCAAGGTTTTGATAGCTATTGCAAAGATGAGCGGCGAGAGAGGGTAGCCCTGTCTAGTCCCCTTAGCTATCTTTATCGGTTTTGAGTAATATCCCTGAAGCCTTAACTGGGCAGTTAGGGAGGAATAAAGGGCCCTAATGATGCCCAAGTATCGCTGGCCAAATCCCCATTTCTCCAAGATCGTAAATATGTAATTCCAATGTACGGAATCAAAGGCCTTCTACAAATCTAGCGATAAGATCATGCCCGTTGTTTTGGGCTCCCCTCCCAATTTGATTGTAGAATGGAGATTATATCAACCGCTCTGCATATCTGGTCTGGCCCTGCCTTCCTGGTATAAAGCCCACCTGATCTTTGCGAATGTAAGATTTAATGACTGAAGCTAGCCTATTGGCCAAGATTTTCATTAGAATTTTAATGTCGTTGTTGATCAATGATATAGGTCTGTAATTGCCTACCTCTTTCGGGTTTCTATCTGGTTTTGGTATCACCGTTATAAGGCAGAATTAAGCTGTGGGTCTAGAGGGGTGCCCTGGGTTTTGGGGTTAAAGAATTTTGTTAGGTGGGGGGTGAGTGTTTCAGCAAAGGCCTTGTATTAAGGGATTGCTAATCCATCGGGGCCCGGGGCAGAACCTTTTCTTAACTCCTTGATGACCCCCAACACCTCTTCCTCCATGATATGTACCTCCAAAAGTTGTTTGTGTTCTGCTGTCAGGGAGGGGAGGGGAATATCCTCAAGAAATGTTGAAAAGGAAGCTGAGTGTCTTTGTTCAGGAGCACTGTACAGGTCAGTGTAAAACTTATGGAAGGTATCTAGGATCTTCGTTGGGTTAGTGGAAAGGCCATGACCTGGTATCCTAATTTTACTGGCGTTGTCATGGAGTCAGCCTTGCTGCTAACATTGTGCCAGGTTTATCGTTCTGCGTGTAGAATTTCTGACCACTCCAACGGATAGATTTCTCTGCTTTGACAGTTAGGGCCATATTAAGTTCTAGTCTGGCTTTGTCCAGTTGGGCGGTGAGCATTTTGGAGGGGTTAGACTTATGCTGCGCCTGCAAAGATATAAAAGCTTT
This sequence comes from Glandirana rugosa, assembly GCA_018402905.1. Classification (NCBI taxonomy): domain Eukaryota; kingdom Metazoa; phylum Chordata; class Amphibia; order Anura; family Ranidae; genus Glandirana; species Glandirana rugosa. The sequence goes on from BLSH010116615.1 coordinate 36,903, forward strand.
TCCCAGACTGACTAGAGCGGCAGCTCTCTCTTTTTTTAATTGGGAAGACATCTGAATGATTTTTTGTCATCTCTTAAAGGCTTTATGGGCTGCCCATAGAACCTATGGTGTTGTTCCATCTGTTTTGTTAAAGAGGAAGTATATCTTGAGAGAGTTATTAATCTTGGTATTTTTAACGGGGTTAGCTAGTAACGATTTGTTCAGTCTCCACTGTGACTGTTTTGCATAGTGTGGTTCAGATCTGATTTTCAAGAGGACTATTGAGTGGTCAGAGTACTGTGTTGACTATTTGTGAGTTCAAAACTAGGGGTATTGTGTGTGTTTGCACAAGCAGGTGGTCTATTCGCGTGTAGGAGTTATGGGGGGAAGAGTAGTGGGTGAAATCTCTCTTTGTTGTGTTGAGTTCCCTCCAGGTGTCTGACATATTACGTGTGTACATCAGTTTCGCTAATTTCAAACTCGCTCTAGATGGGCATGTTAATTGATCCCCAAGGGGCTTAAATTTGTCAAGTCCTTGATCAAAGGCGACATTAGAGTCTCCCCCCAAAATTACTCTGCCTTCTAGATGAGGCTGGATAGTGTCAAATAGCGCTTTAAAGAAAGTGAGTTGACCCTTGTTCGGGGCATAATATGAAACTAGAGTGTACAAGTTCCCATCTATGGTTCCCTTAATGAGTATATACCTCCCTTCCGGGTCTTTAATTTCCTTAAGGGGAGAAAAGCTGCAGGCTTTAGAGATCAAGATTGCTACCCTTTGGTTTTAGAATCCGTGTTAGCCAAGAAAAACGTGGGGAAGTGTGAGTCGAGGAATTTAGGGCTGTACCGTAGCAGGAAGTGGGTCTCCTGCATCATTACTACATCCAAGTTGAGAGATTTATATTGATTAAACATTTTCCTCCTCTTAATGGGGGATTTGAGGCCTTAGCCATAGAGCATGAGAGAACCATTGCTCAAGTTTACAGCAGCACTCACCCTAGGTCCAGCGATCCCTGGAGGGGGGGAAGTGGGGCATGAGGCAACCTGGGAGTCCTGTTTTCCATCCTGTAGACCTGGGAAATTCTAGAATAGAGAGAGATATTAGGTGCATATCCAGAGAGAAAGAGAGAAAAAGAAGGTAGACAGAGAAGAAAAAAACACAACAGAAGAAATTTTTCCTATATGAAGCTATTGGGGGCGGTGTCTGGGGTGGAAGGGGGCCCCCACAGACCCACAGTCTCTACCCTATTGGGAGGGCTCCAAACAAAAACAGAGAACAAAACATGAGAATTTATCTGACCTATTGAGGGCAGATTACTTATCCCAGGGAGATCCAGGGAAGTTCCGGGGGGTAAGTGGAGGCGCATGGGGACCTACCCCAGCCTGGACGCCCCTCAGCTTAACTCTAACACAACATAAACCAGAACGGGATGGGGTGTTGTTTACTCCACCAGACCTTCAAGGCATACTAGGCGCATGGTGTCCTTGAGCTCTTAGGAGGGGAAGAGCTTACTTCCTAAATTCGAAGGCCTGGTAGAGGGCAGTATACTTATTTTAAACAAAATGCTATACTAGAGTGTTTGTTCAAAAGATCAACAATTCTGAGACAAAATCAACCCCCAAACAACTGGGTATAAAGGAACAGGGGGGTGGAGCTGAAACGCTTCAGTTTCTCGGTCTTCACAGGAGATCCCAAAAAGATATTTCCAGTTCGTCAGGAAAGGCAGATCCTCAAATAAGAAAAAAGTCCCAGGGGGAATAGCCAAAAGGTTATGGTGCTCTGTTTTCTTTGGCTTTCTTGCTCTTTGACTTGGTCCAGAGCGGGGAAACTGGGCTTGGCGGAAGTGCTCGCTTTGCAGCCGGGTCAGAGAGAACCATTGGGGCTTCCTGTGAGATAATCTTGAGATGCAGAAAGAGTTTTCCCCTTATGATTGAATTTGACAGCGAAGGGGAAAGCCCACCAGTATTTCAGTTCCTCTCGTTGTAGGACTAGGAGGAGGGGTTTGAGAGCTCTCCTCTTTTGGATGGTGGTCAGGGACAAATCCGCAAAGATTTGGACTTGGTGGCCCATACAGGAGATAGAGGGGTTGGTGCGGGAAGCCCTCATAATTTCCTCTTTGATGGCATAAAAATGTGGTTTGACTATTACGTCCCTTGGAGAACCATCTTTCCTAGGGGGACCCAAGGCTCTGTGGGCCCTGTCTAGCTCCAGCCTATGTTCAGGCACATTGGGGATTATAGATTGAATCAAGTCCTGCACCGCCGGGATGACTTTGGTGATGGTTTCCGGTAGGCCTCTCAGCCAAAAATTGTATCGTCTTGATCTGTTTTCGAGATCGTCTATTCTTGTGAGGGCAGTGTCCAGCTGGTCCTGCAGAACTTGTATATGATCAGAATTTTGGTTTGTTCTGGCCACAGTAAAATCCAATTTTTGTTCAATAGCATCCATTCTGGAGCCTAGGTTATGAAAATCTGCTTTTATGTCTCGCGTGATTTTGGCGCCAGTGTTCACCAGGCCTCTTTCCAAGAGATTTGAGAATTTGAGGAACAGGTCAGCAGTATTGAGGGGGGCTCCTGGGTAGAAGGACTGAGGTTAAAGGCCTCTGGCTGAGAGGTTGGAAGGTGATCTGCCCAAGAGGCTGCAAAATCCTCCAAAGTGTGGCATAATAAAGACTCTGTGGAAGCTGGGGAGACGGTCACTAGTTGGTGTGTGGGCTAGGAGTGGTCTGCTCTCTGATGTAGCCTCGTGAGCTTTGGTAGATGAGGGGGTTCCCACGTTGGCCATGTTGGGGGGGTGAGCCAGGTCAGACTCTGTGAAGCGATGAACGAGCGACCTTCCAACGTTAGGTCCCTGCATTCAGGGTGATGGTATGGCCCACGGGTGGAACGACACCTTGTGCCCTAGGGTCCACACTCCTTTGGCCCTTTCTGGGAGGTGACTTAAATTACACAAGTGAGAAGGGGTTTTAAGGCCTACCTGACCTCCTCCAAGTGCTTGCAGTTATTGAAGAAAAAGAAAAGGGTGGAAACTCAGGTGGAGGCTTCTCTCAGGGGGCCCTTAGGTGCTGGTTCTGTCCTTGGTGGTGTGGGGAGCTGGCTCACTTCTGCTGGCGGATTTGGATAGTGAGTCAGGCCTCTGGGGATTCAGTTTATTCTTTAGGACGCTCTGGCGGCCATCTTGGTCCACCCAGATGCCACTGGGTCGGCTGTAGGGAGGTGAAGGAGACCTGGGGAGAGGAGGTTTTACTGGCCTTATAGCTAGGGAGGCTAGCAGGCTTTACCTAGATGTGCGGCGGATCTCAGGCTGTTAGTGGTATGGACCCAAGGCTATTATGAGGTCCTGGCTGCGGCCATCTTGGTGCACCTGGCCTATTGCTCTCGAGTTGCCAGCGGGATTGTGAGCAGCCTTCAGACCAAGCCCCTGATGGTCGCGGGTGGAGGGGGTCTTGGGGGGGTAAGTCACCCCATTCTGGATCGCTTCAGCGTTTGCTGCGGGTGCCGTGGGCACCGGTGGCCGGGGTAGGTGTGGAGCTCCGGGATTAAGCATCCATCCTGGAGCTCCCACGCATGCGCACCACCATAACAATTTTTTAACTAATTTACAACAGCAGGGCCTGTTCCTGCGCCCAGCAAGAGTATCTGTAAGGGGTTACAGTGTTCTGGCACCACCAACACCCAAGGCCCAATTTTTCAGCACCTGTTTGACTGGGGCATGTCATCACAATTTTTAAACTAATTTACAACAGCAGGGCCGGTTCCTGCGCCCAAAAAGAGTAACTGCAAGGGCTTACAGTGTTCTGGCACCGCCAACACCCATGGCCCAATTTTTCAGCACCTGTTTGACAGGGCCATGTCATCACAATTTTTTAAATAATTTACAACAGCAGGGCCCGCACCAAAATGAAAAAAAAAAAAAAATTTGTAGGGGTCCCCCCAAAATCTGTACCAGGCCCTTCAGGTCTGGTAAGGATTTTACAGAGAACCCCGCGCCAAAATTAAAAAAATAATAATGTGGGGGTCCCCCCAAAATCCAAACCAGGCACTTCAGGTCTGGTATGGATTTTAAGGGGAACCCCACGCCAAATAAAAAAAATGGCGTAGGGGTCCCCCCAAAATCCAAAACAGACCCTTATCCGAGCATGCAGCCCTGGCATGGCAGGAGGGGGTGGGGACGAGCGAGCACCCCCTTCTGAACCATACCAGACCACATGCCCTCAACATGGGGAGGATGCTTTGAGGTGACCCCCATAGCACCTTGTCACCATGGGGAGAAGGGCTTCATTCCCATAACCCTTGCCAGTGGTTGTGGGGGTCTGCGGGCAGGGTGCTTATCAGAATCTGGAAACCCCTTTTTAATAAGGGGGCCCCCAGATCCTGACCCCTCCCCCTATGGGAATAGGTATGGGGTATCCATTCACCAAAAGGAGTAAAGTGGTAAAAAAACAAGAGGCAGTTTTTGACAATTCCTTTATTGTGTAAAATAGCTCTTCTTCTTTCCTCTTTCTTTTTTCTTCCTCCATCTTCTCCTGCCCAGGCCCTTCTTCTGGTCTTCAGTCTTCATCTTCTTCCTTCTTCTTTCACCGCTCCCGCGTCCGCTGCCGCAGCCGTGCCATCCGGAGGCATCTCCCAGAATGGGCGGTCTGCAGTCTGACATTCATTCTATAGGTAAGGGTCGGGCCACCCAGTGACGTAAACGAGTGACCCTGCCCCTTTCTGACATCATTCGTTGTCAGAGGGGGCGGGTCACTCATTTACGTCACTGGGTGTCCCCGTCCCTTCTTATATAAGAAATGTCAAACTGAAGACTGTTCATTCTGGGATACGCCTCTGCACGGCATGGCTGCGGCAGTGGGAGCGTGGGCGGTGAAAGAAGAAGGAAGAAGATGCAGATTGAAGAGAGGAAGGAAGAGGACCGAAAGAAGAAGCAGAAGACCAGAAGAAGGACTGGGCAGGAGAAGATGGAGGAAGAAAGAAGACAAGCTATTTTACACAATAAAGGACTTTGTCAAAAACTGCCTCTTGTTTTTTTTAACACTTTACTCCTTTTTTGGTGAATGGGTACCCCATACCTATTCACATAGGGAGGGGGTCGGGATCTGGGGGACCCCTTATTAAAGGGGGCTTCCAGATTCTGATAAGCCCCCCACCCGCAGACCCCCACAACCACAGTCAGGGGTTGTGGGGATGAGGCCCTAAATTTGGCATGGGGTTCCCCTTAAAATTCATGAAGGGCCTGGTATGGACTTTGGGGGGGACCCCCACATCATTTTTTTAAAAAAATTGGCACGGGGTTCCCCTTAAAATCCATATCAGTCATGAAGGGCCTGGTATGGACTTTGGGGGGACCCCTACGCATTTTTTTTTTATTTTGGGAGAGGTTTCCCTTAAAATGGATACCATACCCGAAGGGTCTGTTACGGACTTCGTGGGGGAACCCTGCACAATTTTTTTTTTAATTTTGGAGCGGGGTTCCCCTTAAAACCCATACCAGACCTGAAGGGCTTGGTATGGATTGGGGGGGGAGTGGGCAACGCAATGCTTTCTCAGTGATTTTATGTATGTTGCTGGGAACCGGCAATACATTATAGCCGTGATAATAAATGACAATTTTTCCTTTGGAAATGTCATTTTTCCCTGGCTATGTTTTAAACAGAGGTGTGCCCTTTTACTGGCAGACTAAGGGGACCCCCAGGCATGATATTTAAAGGAAAAATTCATTTTTATTGAATGTTAAGCATTAGTAAAATCACTGCTCCTGAAAAAACTATTGATTTAAACATTTTTTTTTGCATTGATACATGTCCCCTAGGGCAGGACCCGGGTCCCCATACACTTTTTATGGCAATAACTTGCATATAAGCCTTTAAAATGAGCACTTTTGATTTTTCATGTTCGAGTCCAATTGATTTTAATGGCGTTCGTGTGTTTGCACAAATTTTTTGCCTGTTCGCAAGTTCTGGTGCAAATTGAACCGGGGGGGGGGGGGTGTTCGGCCCATCCCTACTAGCAATTTACTGACAGCTGAGCAACCTGAGCACTGAGAAGGGAGGGTTGAGAGCCCAGCCCTGACATAGTCACAGACCCCAGATGCAGTGGTACCATAAATGCGAGCAGGAAGTATGTATGATTGTGTATAATTTATAGAAGTATAACTAATTTATGATTTGCATTTCTTTGTTGAGATGACACCCTGATATTTCCTATTGGCTAGAGAAGCTACAGTACCTGTTAATGCATATAATTAATTCAATGCAGTAACACAGAATCAATCCTTTAAGCCACACATACTAATGGTTTTCTTTCTTTCCATACAAGCACACATCTTATCTTTTACACATTTAAAAGGTAACTCCACTTTTGTGGGGAAAATAATAGCAAATAAAGAAAAAATAATATAGCGCATATAATTGCGACACAATTCATGAGTCATTGTGATTGAATGTTATTTAAAATGGCCTTTCTTTTTCAACCTGCAGCCTCTGTAATTTTCTGAAAATTCAGTGAAATATGGCTACCTGGAGTTGTTCTGTACACAGAAACATAATTTCCTGCTAGTGTGATTGGCTCACTGATTTTCTCAGTAGTCTGCCTAAGATACAAGTCAGATTTCAGGCATCCCCTGCAACAAAAATTTCATTTTTGGAGAGATACTTTCAGTAGGAGCACGTCTAAAGGGATGCAGGTCCAGTCGATTTCCTCATTAGTGCTCTCCAGCTGCACACCTGATTGATAATTATGAAACCACTCCCACTAGACCCACTCAGTACAGAGAAACACAGAGGGATTTCTTCAAAATAACAAAAGGTAGGAATCTGCAACAAATGTTGTTATAATCCTTGCAATGTACAGAGATCACCCAGATGGGAATGTATTTTTCTCAACAAAAGTGGAGTTACGCTTTAACTTTCAGTGCACTGTCCCACTGCACTGTATAACAATGGCAATGTCATTTAATCGGTGGCAATCAGCAATATCATATACTACCCTGAAATTGCCTTCACTTTAGAAGTGGTCACATTCTGGATCTGTTACAGCCAGAGGAATTCTGATCTATTAAAGGGTTAAACTTATCTTTGAAGCTGTGCTCCTGTACCACAGATATCTTTATAGGTAGAGTTGAGCGAACCTGAACTGTAGAGTTCGGGTTCATACCGGACTTTAGGGTGTCCGTGTCCCGAACCTGAACCCGGACATTTGAGAAAAAGTCTGGGTTTGGGTATTTTTTTCGCGCCTTTTGAATAGCTGCAGGGCAGCCAATCAACAAGTGTTTCACTCGTTTGCCCTTAGAAGCCATCACAGCCATGCCTACTAATAGCATGGCTGTGATTGGCCAGTGCATCATGTGACCCGGCCTCGATATAAGCTGGAGTCACGTAGCGCTGCATGTCACATCATCTCATACTAGTATAGGGAGAGGATCCTGCTGCTACTGTGAGGGTGAGATTAGCTTGCGAAAATCATCTCATACTAGTATAGGGAGAGGATGCTGCCGCTGCTGTGAGGGACAGATTAGCGTTATAAAATCATCTCATACTAGTATAGGGAGAGGTTCCTGCTGCTGGTTTGAGGGTTAGATTAGCGTTATAAAATCATCTCATACTAGTATAGGGAGAGGTTCCTGCTGCTGGTGTGAGGGATAGATTAGCGTTATAAAATCATCTCATACTAGTATAGGGAGAGGTTCCTGCTGCTGGTGTTAGGGATAGATTTGCATTATAAAATCATCTCATACTAGTATAGGGAGAGGTTCCTGCTGCTGGTGTGAGGGATAAATTAGCATTATAAAATCATCTCATACTAGTATAGGGAGAGGTTCCTGCTGCTGGTGTGAGGGACAGATTACCGTTATAAAATAATCTCATACTGGTGTAGGGAGAGGTTCCTGCTGCTACTAAAATATACAGATTAGCGTTA
>BLSH010116615.1:49690-67680 GCA_018402905.1 Glandirana rugosa
CTATATGCGTGACTACAAGCACACGCTGGTAGACGCACTGCTGAGGGTATTCCCAAATGACACCAGGGGCTCAGTGGAAGCACAAGGCGAAGGCAGAGGAGGAGGAAGAGGTTGCCAACGCAGCTGTGGCACCACCAGCACCTCAGAAGGCAGAACATGGCCTGAGCTTGCCCTTTATGCCTTGGATGTGCTGGCCTGCCCTGCAGCCAGTGTATGGTCTGAACGTGTGTTTAGCATGGCAGGGGGCATTATCACAGACAAGCACAGCCGCCTGTCCGCCGCCAACGTGGACAAGCTAACCTTTATTAAAATGAACCAGGCATGGATCCCACAAGACTTGTCTGTACCTTGTGCAGAATAGCCATTTATACCGGCCTCACACAGCCATTGGTATACTTAAGTGAACGTATCCTTTTTTTTTTAATATGTCTCAATATTTTGGGGGCTACCCCAATTAGAAAAAAAACCAAACAAACAAAAAACAGTGTTGGCTACCTCCTCCTCCACCGCCACTTCCACCACCTACACCGCCACGGTCACCGCCTCCTCAACCACCTACTCCACATCTACCTCCTCCTCCATTTTTTACTTTTTTTATGTGATTTTAAGTTATTTCCCTATCCATATTTGTTTGCAGGGCACTTGTCCTACTCTTACCCCCATTTTGCTTCCTTTTGCAGCCCTCTAGCCCTTTCCAGGACTTTTTTAGAGCCCTTCTTGACCCAAAAGTTTGGGTCACCATTGACTTCAATGGGGTTCAGGGTCAAGTTCGGGGCCAAACTCAAACTTTTTCGCCAAGTTCCGCCGAACCCGCCGAACCTGAACATCCAGGTATCCGCTCAACTCTATTTATGGGCAGTGTGACAAGGAGCAGCAAATACTGCAGGGCCAACCACTGTGGTTCAGTGCACAGGCATTCACTTCTTGCTAGACACACCAAACCCTTCCATCTGTGTAATGTCAGTGCACAGCATGTCAGCCATGTAAAGATCTGCTGGAAGTGCCCCATCCTCACAGTAGCCTGTGCCCCCCCAAGTTGTGTATCATCCTGCTAGTTTGAGCAGAGCAGTGAGCTTAGCGTGGGAAAAGGTAACAGCAGAGCCCCTAAAACTGCCAGCCAGAGCTGGAACTTTCAACTTATCATTGGCCCTGGCCACCTACACACGGGAAAAAAAAAGAGTTCCAACTTTGGTGGCGTCTCCTGGGACCCTCTAATGAAATGATGGGGCCCAAATAAATGTGATTTGCTTACTGCTAGGAGCTGGTCAAGCATGCAAACTGCCCTCATATTAGAATGTCACACAAAGCTGCTTTTTTAGTAATCATATTTACGTAGGTGGATGCAACATCGCTCCCCTGGCACCTCTAAGTCTGAGAACCGAGCGATCTAACAACGCAGATCACTCGGTTCTCACAGCTCCCAGAGCAGCTCCCCAATAGCTGCTCTGCCCACCCCCCCACACTCACTGGAGCGTTAGGCTGTGGAAGGGGTGGGAGTGGCCAGCTTAGGGTCTCATCGGCTTGCTGAAAGGCTGAGCTGGGTGCCGGGTGCCGGTCCAGGCATGTGGGTGGATGCCAACTCCATTGTCGTGATCTTGAGAGAGCCTGGACCGACTCTGTGAGGTCAGCTGAAAACGGGTCACAGGAATGCAGAATGCACTGCACTCCTTTGATCTACAGGAGATGTACAACCAAAAGAGCTTTGGCTGTACGTCTCCTTTAATGCTTGTATACTGTAGTGTTCTTATTAGTAGAACTACATGGTTATGATGTCATTTCCTGGTTCTATGTTCTGTTTTCTTGAAGTAAAACAAGAAGGGTACAACCATGTGTCCACCAACATCTTGACTAATATTTTAATTTTGTTAGAAATACCTAAAGTATATCTTTCTATCTCGGTTCTTTCTTTTACATTTCACTCCAAGTATCTTGAAAGACCAAGCTGTTTTTTCCCAATAGAATAAAATAGTTAATCTTCCTGACAGATTTTTTTTTTTGCCATTTGTATCCCATTTGAACTATTTCACTTCACTTTCATGTAAGAGGAGGTTAGAGAAAATCTTTGCAAAATTAGGAAAATGCTCTTTTAGGCAGTTGTCACTGGATTAAGTGCCCCATGGGAAGATTTCCATCTTGATATCTTGAAAATTTTGATCTTCCTATTAATTTACAACATTACTTTACTACAGTTAGATTGATGAAATATTTTTGAATGCTATGGCTGCCGGATGGATGCTGCCCCTTGTCTTAAATAAGCATGCTAGAGATCGTTACCAGGCTGCATCATTTTTGTTGAAAAAGATGCAATATACATTCTGCAGGTTCTGCAGCCACTACAGTCAGTAAAGAAAAAAAAAAAGACTGAAAAATATGTAGGATACCAATAATGAACTTTACTTTTCAAATGCTATTTGCCTGGCTATTATGTTAATTCATAGGTCTCAGTACTTACCTAAAAAGAATATTAATATTAAGAATATTGATTGTTCTTTAAAGTCTGAGAAACCAAGTGATGGGGCTACATACGTACTGTTAGGGATAGCTACTCATTTAGCATAGGGGAGAGTTTTTGCACTTTACCTTACCTGAGCCTCTGCTACCCCATGTTCTGGGGGTGGACTGTCTCTCGGCATCGTCACATCCAGTGCAGGCCTATGGGCCCTGCATTGCTCTTGATGACGTCAGAGCCTTGACCCATTGAAACACTAGAAGACAGAAGAGACTGCAAAAACTGGTCTAATAGGGCAGAGGAACAGGTAAGTATATGGCATGGCCGATATGGCAATGCCCACCTTTTTACCTTGTTTTCTGCGGAGTATAAATGTGTATTCATTATGCGCACATGTTTAGGCTATGATTAAACATCATTTACAGGCGTGAAACGCGTCAGTCTGCTGGGACATGTAGTCCCCCAGTGTCTGTTGGTGGTCTTTTAATGAATAAAGGAGTTTGCATTGGAGTGGAGCCATCCAGCCTTTTCTTGGTTCTATGCTATTAAGCAAACTGAGCCGTCACCCTGCTATACACCTGAATAATTGCAGCCCATATACAGGTGATCTTCCTTGAGCGGTGTCTTTTTCCATTTACACTGGTTGGAATTGTTTGCTGCTTTATCTGCTCTGAGTTTTGCCTTCCTCCTGCGTTTAATGGTTTGAAGTTGACCTTCGTTTTTGGGTGTTGCTTACTCCTACAATGGATGATACCAACACGGTGTCTAACAATGTGGAATCCAACTACAGCAGTACACTTACGTCACTATCTGAGAACCAGTTGAGATCGGGTCAACTAACACATACACCTCAGACTCAAGATCATGTTGTATCTCTCAAAGTGTTGTTCCGGAAGCTTGATAAAATAATGGCTAAAGAGCTAACAAGGTGCAGCAGATACCCGCGGTCTCCACATAAAGAAGTTTCCCACCTTTGAGCTGTTCAATGAAACTTACAAAAAAGAATGGACTGAGACCCTCTCAACCTGTTCACTCAAATTTATTCAAATTATTATTAACTCGAGGACAGACAAACTCCAGAATGAAATTGTGGGTATCCAGAAGGATCTTATCCCAATGCAATCACACAAGGATTTTCTAACATGTGATTCCCAGTTAAGCAAGAAACTGGATAAACTTGAAAAAGAAGTCTTCTCTGGCAAGAATGACAAACTAGCTAGGGATAGGATGGACTACGAAAGTGGTGCGGTGTATGTGTGGAAGAAACCGTTTTATTCCGTCCGACCACGTAAATCATCCACTAAAAAACATGTCAGCTGGCAGTTACGGCCTCTGACTCCTCACCTGATACACCACATCGGTCTAATGCGGGTTCCCGCACAGCCCATGCACAACCTATAAACAGGAGGGCCAGAGAACCTCACAAGAAGAAGGACAAAGGTGGACACGTTCAAGAACCAGGAGAGGGGGCCGCCGGCACAAGTGAGGGAGCCAACACCCATTACCCCATAAGGGGCCACACTCCAAAATAACATCTAATGTTATTAACGTTTCCCAGAGGTCATTGGACACAACAGAAATTTCACTTCTGTCCAGAGGGTTAAACTTTTGCCCGGACTGGCATTTTGATCTTTTTCATACTATATTGGATGTTAATAAGTTTGTCCGGGCCCTTACCCTGAGGAAACATTATTTCCAGGACTCCAATAACTCCATACGGTTTGATGAGGAGTCTACATGGTCAGGACGCCAGTCCAGGTGAGTCTTCTTAGACTTAGGTCTGACTGTCACCCTATAGGGTCTAGGGGTAAGGACATGGACCTATACCAGAAACTGGTGGAGAAGGACTTGACTCACCTGGCCAGGCGGGAGGGTGGTCCAGTCAAGAATGGTAATTTGACTGACCTAGAGAGATTGGCACTCACTAGATTAAGTGAGGATCATGGCATTGTTATTAAGAATTCTGATAAGGGGGGCTCTGTGGTTGTTTTGGACTCAGTTAGTTATCAGCAAGAAGCCCTACGTCAGTTAAGCGATGAGAGCACTTATAGTTGGCTTAAGGGGGATCCTACCCCGGCTTTTAAAAAGGAATTGCTCTCTTTGCTTAACAGGGCTGTAGATGTGGGTTTCTTTTCATCAGGAGAGGCAGAAATGTTGGTCCGGGAGGCACCCATCATCCCCATTTTTCACCACCTACCAAAGGGCCATAAGGGTTTTGATTCCTTAACACGTAGACCCATTGTGGCCCGGCATTGGTTCTCTAAATGAATGGCTAGGTCAGTGGGTGGACCATCAGCTTCAGCCCCTGGTTATGGATCTGCCTGGTTATCTTTGTGATATGAAACAACTACTGACAGATATACAACACATCAAATGGGACCAAGATTGTGTTTGGATTGAGTGTGATGTAGCCAGCCTCTATTCTTCTATCCCCCACACACTTGGTCTCCAGGCAGTCTCTTACTTTTTGTGACACCACAGTAGCTATTCCCTTATTCATCAGGAGTTCATATTGCTGAGCTTGGAGTTCCTACTGACCCACAATTTCTTTATGTTCGATGGCGACTTCTACCTCCAGAAGTGCGGTGCCTCCATGGGGGCGAAATTTTCACCCTCCCTGGCCAACCTCTATATGGGGTGGTGGGAAAGGTCCAGCATTTTTTGGGGCTGGTTGTCCCCATTGAACTAATATAAAGTTTTATCATCGCTACATAGACAACTTGATATTTATTTGTAATAAGAATGTGGGTGGCTTTGCATATCTCAATGATAATGCCCTTAATTTGCAGTTCACTGGGGTCCTTGATCCGGCTCGGGTGGAGTTCCTTGATGTATTTCTGGAAGGGAGAGATGAATATGTAATCTCCAAATTATACAGGAAGCCGACAGCTGGGAACTCCATCTTGCGAGCTGATTCGGGTCACCCCAGGCATACGATCAGGGGAATCCCTGTGGGACAATTTTTTAGATTAAGAAGGATTTGCAGTGATGATGCAGAGTATCATAGGGATGTGCTCAATATGAAATCCCGTTTCTCTGAAAGGGGTTATCCCAATTCAGTTATTGATAGGGCCATACACGTCGCTCATAATACACCTAGAAGCAATCTCCTCCAACCTAAAAAGAGGAAAGGGTGTACCACGGGTGCTTCTGCCTCCAGTGGCCCACCTCTTTTTTCTACACCTTATAGCATGGAATTCACAAAGGTCCATAATATTGTTTGCAAATATTTACCGGTTCTTTTTAACAATCCGATTTATTCCCAAATCTTCTCTAAGGGCATTACAACAGTATTTAGGCGGGCACCCACTGTGGGCAATTTACTTTCACCGAGTCTGTTTAGTAGTAAGAGTCTACTCAAACCCCATTGGTTGCAGTTTAAGGGCACGTTTGGTTATGGTAAGAACCACTGCCCATGCTGCCCACATATCATGAGGGGTACAGTGGCTAGACACTGGAATCTATGTCATAACAAGGATGTTGATAGCCTCCACATTCAGGGTGCTGAGAAAGTTCTTTTGCCTCACAGGGCAGGAGACAAGTTCAGACTACTGTGCAGAAGGGAGGTATTTTGGATTTTTCGTATGGATGCTAGAAAACCCCATGGGTTAAACTTTGAATGGGATATATCCCATTTTAATGAGTAGCCATTTGCCTCATATGTTCTGTTCTTTATCGATTGGGGTGATGTTTACACACGTGTGCATTTCATGGGCGTTAACACACTTCCATTTGCTTTTCTCCTTGTCATCTTAGGTCCTTTCATGCCCTTCTTCTGCGGGGGGCTTTCCCTTCTTTTCCTATCTGTAGTAAAATGTGTTTGTTCAGCCATTTAACTTGTTATGTGCACCAAGTTTTTTTCTAATACTTGTTCTATTAGCTTGATATTAGTGCCCTTATTTTAGTGCTCAACAATGAGATCTCTCTCATACACTGCTTTCTGCCTCCCCTCCCATTGGTGGGATAATTGTAGGATTTAATCATTGTATCTAGCCTGTGCTTGGATATATATTTTTCACCAATATCCACTATTGATATTGATTGAGGATGGATATGATAGGTGGTGGGTGCCTGGTTTATATATGTAGTTTGCATAATTTATAATGGTTCACCTATCACCCTCTCTACATGCTCGGGTGCAGTATATGTACATGGACATACTTACTATGACTCAGTTTTGTAAATGTTCACTAATTAATGTCTTAATATGTCTAGGAACAGTGTATAACATGTGTTCACCTCAGAAGTGTCCTCCCATAACCTGTCTTCCTTTTGTGAAAGGATCCCCTTATTCTTTAGGGATCTAATGTTTCTAAGGAATACAGGTTTGGGGTCCCATGTTTTCACTTTGCGTACTTCGTACGTTGTACGTTTGTATTTTTTATTATTGATTTGTTCATTTATTTGGGTTCTTCGTTTATTAGTGTACTTTTTTTATATTGGGCTTGCCGGTCTGTGCCATCGATTAACCCTTGTGCCCCACATCCCCCTTTTTTTCTTAGGGGGTTATATACTTTAATCTTTCCCATTTTCTATGGGGTGATTAGCATTTACTTTGGTTGGCTGACCGCTAATTAAGTGGACGCTACACGGGTTAACCATCTGCTGATATGGCAACACCCATCTTTTTACCTCGTTTTCTGCAGAGTATAAATGTGTATTCACTATGTGTACATGTTTAGGCTATGATTAAACACCATTTACATGTGTGAAATGTGTCAGCCTGCTGGGACGTGTAGTCCGCCACAGTCTGTTGTTGGTCTTTTAACGAATAAAGGAGTTTGCATTGTAGTGTGCGGCTATCCAGCCTTTTCTTGATTCTACCCTCAAAAACTAGTTACAGTATCCGCAGCAATTCGGAGTACATGCACATTTTCTGTGATCCTCTCAGTGCCAATCTAAGAGTAGTATAAATTGCAACAAGTTTAATAAAAGTAATCAAACTCACAAGGTAAAACAAGTAATAGGCATAGAAAATACTGAGCCACACTGCAATCACTTATAGGAAAACACGAATCATCAAGTGCAAGATAGCCCCAAGCAAAATCAAACCTACACATATTTGTAGTAGCCCATCCTTGACCTTCTCCACCATGAAAGGTATGTTTCAGTCCTGGAAATTAAAGTGCCTGGCATGTAGACGTGTTTAACATGGGCTAAAACAATTTACCACCAAAGTAAAAACCTACATGCTAGGCAACTTTTTACAGTTGTTCATCAGAATGTGTTGTAAATTGCTTCTCTTGCCCTTGCGGCCTACTTTATGTAGGCCACACAATTAGGACATTAAGGAAAAGATTTGGAGGACACAGGTGTTAAGTGGAGGAAGGGGAAGACAAATTCAGTGTCCCTAGGCACTTCCTGGAAAGTCCACCAAAGAACTTAAGGTTTGGGTGATAGAATCCATCACAAAAGACCTCCCTCAGGCAGAGCACATTAAACACCTATGTATGAGAGAGACGTACTGAATTTACACTTTAGACACTCTGGCCCAGGTGGCCTCAATGAGGACCTGGAAATCCATTTAATTCTATGATCTACACACCAACTATGTTTTGCCATGCAGAGAAACATATTACATTTTTGTTATTTACACCTTTTTGATTGTAATCACATGTTACCCATATGAGAACTTAACCTGGTCTTTTTGTGTCCTTTTCCCTCTCTAGTATGTGTAGTGTGTGTATGTACATATACACCTATATACACCAATAGCTACTCTCACACCTTTATCTCCTAAAACTATACCTTGATAATTTACTTTTTTTTTTCATTTTGGTCTTTTATCTTAGTGTATAATGTAATTTTTCTTGCAATTTTAGTAGGTTTAACTATTTACATATCTCTGTTTTTAACAGGGCCCTTATAGTCTTTTTATCTCCATTTGAATCATTGTTTGAGTATTTTGCATAGATATACCTAAAAGCTTATGCTATTGAATATGATAATATATAAAATAAATAGCTATACTGTATTTTATGATTCATTATACTGGTTTTAAATGTTGGGACTAGTGGAGCCGGCACGCTGGGTGTTATTGTCTGCTGGCACCGCTGCCCCTTCATAACCACATCCAAAATGGCCACTTGCCAGGCCTGATGAAGGCGCATAAATAGAAATGGAAACAAGCGCGCCAGACCTAAGAGCAGTAAATCAAAAACCACAGTTTATTTGCACAATAATGAGGATGGGTACTCACAAAGGACGGAGCAAGAGAAAACATAACGTTCGTTTAGCTAAGAAGGCTATATCACGTCCATGCTGGGTGCCTGTGCTGGGGTGTCACTGGAGCTGTTCGTGGAGTCACAGATCGGCTGGCCAATGTCATCTGTAGACTCTGTAGATGGTATGCAGCTCGTGTTGGAATGCACAAGGCGCCGAAAGTGTGAATAGCGGAAGTACGATGTCCCGGAAGTGACGTCAAAGAACGTGGAGCCAATAGGGTGACGCGTTTCAATACGTCTCGTATTTTCTTCAGACCCTGACTGGGAGGAAGGTGGACGGCTCTATTATAGGAGACCCGGAGGGAGGGACTCCCAAGCTCTCTTGTTCCACTTGGGAGTCCCTCCCTCCGGGTCTCCTATAATAGAGCCGTCCACCTTCCTCCCAGTCAGGGTCTGAAGAAAATACGAGACGTATTGAAACGCGTCACCCTATGGGCTCCGCGTTCTTTGACGTCACTTCCGGGACGCCGCACTTCCGCTATTCACACTTTCGGCGCCTTGTGCATACCAACACGAGCTGCATACCATCTACAGAGTCTACAGACGACATTGGCCAGCCGATCGGTGACTCCACGAACAGCTCCAGTGAAACCCCAGCACAGGCACCCAGCATGGACGTGTTATAGCCTTCTTAGCTAAACGGACGTTATGTTTTCTCTTGCTCCGTCCTTTGTGAGTACCCATCCTCATTTATGTGCAAATAAACTGTGTTTTTTTATTTACTGCGCTTAGGTCTGGCGCACTTGTTTTCATTTCTATTTTTGCAGAGTTGCTTGTACTCATCGGGTTGTTGCCCCTATCCACTCATCATTACCACGCTACCCTAGCTCTTTGCCCAGGACTTATTTTTAGAGACACTATTATAGACTTTATGAGCCTTATTTCAGGACTGTTTTGTTATTTTGTCTGAGGTTTTTCCATTTACTATTGGCGCCATTCTCCTCCTCACTGATGAAGGCGCATGCATGCTCTCAACGTGCGCCACCACCACACCTCCTGCCTCTTCCCAGTGATGTCTTGGCTGTCTGCTCGTCCATCCACCCCGGAGTTCCAGAACCCACCGGCATGGCTGGGAACAGATGACCTCTCACATCCCAGTCATCCACCCGGATGGGATTACTGCAGTGTGGCTCAGCATTTCATATACCTATTACTTCTTTTACCTTGTGAAATACTACCTTTATTAAACTTGTTGCATTTTATACTACGCTTAGATTGACACTGCTCCTTTTCCTCTACTGTTTTCTATTAGTAAACTGACTAGCCAAAACTGCTATGGGCAAGCTGCCACGGCTAAGGGATTTTGTAGGTTTAGAGTCAGGTGTATGATCAACAAATCATAGCAAGCAAGTGTTAATGATCATCAATTTCATACTGTATATAGGTTGTGCATTTATAGATATAATTATTACTATGGAATTGCATTTGTAGTTTGTACTGCTTCAGGCTCTTTTGCACTACATGGCCGCATGAAATATAGACATGCTTCCCTGTTTTACTGTCCTGCTTGATTCTTTTGCAGCGCCTTAATAGGCTATGTTGTCTCAATTAGTGGTTCCTGATCCCCCTGGCTATTCCCTGGGACTTGCAGGGATCCCCCACCCGGTGCATCCAAGCCACCAGCCAATGGCTTAAGCGGCAGGTCTGTCCCCTCTGTGCATACAATTGGATGTTTTCCCCGCCCCCCAGGATGGAACGCCCAGCCTCTGCTGTGCTCAGATTCGTCCGTCTGGTCATCTGCACATCCAGGGAGGAAGGTGTCATCTGACTTCCTTCCTGTTTACATCCAGAGGGGATCTGCGTCGGTGGATATCCGGCATGGGCCACAGCTCTGCTCACGTTGGGGCGGCACCGCCTAATCGGAGGGCCCGCCTTGGATGCGTTGACCCTGATTGGATGGGATAATGGTAGTCCCTGTAGTCGAGGGCTAATGCAAATTTGCTCCCTCCCTTCACCTGTATACCCTATATATAGCTCTGTCCGCCCTAAGACTCTGAATGGGCGAGAGAGTAGTGTTTTGCTTTCTACTAGAACTAGCAGGTAACTTTTTCTGCACTGACAATGACAGTGGTTCCCTAACCTTCTTGCTATAGCCCCACTACATTATGTTAAGGGACATTTGTGGGTTGCTTTGTTTAAATATACAGACATAGACATTCTTCTTTGTTTTTACAATACGGCCAGCACTTTGGTGCTTGTCATGTGTCATCCAGCCTCATATGCTGATCCTGATGGGATAATGGTACTTGCCCTGTAGTTGAGGGTTAATTCTAATTGGCTGCCTCCCTTCACCTGTATACCCTATATATAGCTCTGTCCACCCTTAGACTCTGAATGGGCGACAGAGCAGCGCTTTGGTTTCTACTAGGACTAGCAGGTAACTTTCTCTGCACTGACAATGGCAGGGGTTTCCTAACCTTGCTACTGTATCCCCATTACATTATGTTAAGAACATTTGTGGGTTGCTCTGTTTAAATATACAGACATAGACATTTCTCTTTGTTTTTGCAGTACGGCCAGCACTTTGGTGTTTGTCGTGTGTCATCCAGCCTCATATGCTGATCCTGGCTCCAACAGCTGTCTCTGATATTACATCTTACCTACTGACCAGGTATTTGTATCCACATCAAGAAAAATGCCTACACAATTTGAAATTCTTTATTATTAGGCTGCTAATGATATGCAGCTCCCCCATTCATGTATATATTTGGTTATATGTTCTTTTTTCCTTTTTCTTTTTTTTTTTTTCCATTAGAATTTTTTTTTATTGGAAGTATATATTCAGTACAATATACTCGGCATTCATAAATCAAGAGGATGTTACATACAAAATGGGATCAGTTAAAACATGCCTTAATTATGACAGTACAATGCTCGCATGGTTATGTTTACTTAAGAATGCTGTCGTCATCCGGTGGCCTCTACGAATTGTCTACCGTGCCTGATTTCCAACTAGTCTTAACAAGCTAGTTGTCTGCAGTATCATAAGGCTGTGGGTAGGTGTAGCTTTTCGCTCCGTATTACTTCTATAGAGGGGTGGGATATAAGCCCTTGAATTTCGTGGAGGGGGTTGGCACTTATGTTCTGTTATGGTCTAGGTCTTTTTAGGAGCAATCCATGCTTCATTTAGGGGGGCGAGGGGTAGCTTAGGGGTGCTATGTCGTCTGGCCTGTGAGGGGGCTGTGGAAGATATGTTGACGTTGTGTGGGAATGTAAAAGCAGGATCTCAATTTGTATGTGAATGTACATAGTGATTGATGGTGGTCAATCGTTGCCGGAGTAGGTGCAGAAAGTGGGGAGAAAGAAGTGAGGGGGGAAGATAGATGGAGGTAGAGGAGAATCAGGAAGGGGGGGGGAGAAAGGGAGGGAGGGTGAAGTATACAGTGCGTTTCGTCCAGGCCTCCCAGGCCCCCACCACGGGCCCCCCGGGGTCTCGAATTGGTTGTCAGGGAGTAATCTATCGAGTGGTTATCAAGGAAGCATATTCTTCCGTGGTTTTAAAGTGTCCAGCATGCCCATGTGTGGGAGAATGTGGAAGGAGAGTCTCTAGCAATCTGTATTAGCTCTTCCATATCTGCTATGCGGTTGACACGGGAGAGCCATTCGTGAATTGTTGGGGGGGATGAAGATCTCCATCGGGTGGGGATGCACATTTTAGCCACGTTGAGTAGATGTGCTACCAGAGTTTTCCGATACCTATGTGTTGGAAGTGTCGTGTGATGGAGGAGGGTTTGTGCTGGGGTACGGTCTAGGTGGTAAGTGGAAATCTTGGTAATCAAGTCATGCACTTGGGTCCAAAATTGTTGCACTGCTGGGCAGGTCCACCAAATATGGAGTAAGGTGCCAGGTTCACTGGAGCATCTCCAGCATGTTTCAGGTATGGCTGGGTTGTATCTATGTAACAGCTGTGGGGTCCTGTACCAGCGTGTGAGTAGCTTGTAGCTATTCTCTTGGATTGAAACGTTAAGCGAGCATTTGTGAGCTAGTTTAAACATTTTTTCCCACTGTACATCAGAGAACGTCATTTGTAGGTCTCTCTCCCAGCTTGAGCACATTCCGCCTGAGTTAGGACGAGTCGATGTAGAGAACATATGATGAATTGTGGAAATCAGGTGGTTTTGTGTTGTTGTCTGGGAACAGAGATTTTCGAAGGGGGTGAGGGGTCTGGAAAGAGCAGAATTTCTATTGGTGTCTCTTAGAAAGTGGCGAATTTGGAGGTACACCCATGGGGTGATTGGAGTGTTTGGATTGCATTTCTGAATTGTCTCTCTGCTTAGCATAACTCCATCTTTATAGAAGTGTGAGGCGTACATGTCAGGAAGGGGCCATATTCCATTCAGGAATCGGTTGGACATTCTCGGAGGGAAGGCAGGATTGTGCATGATTGGAGTAAGAGGGCTCGGATTGGTTGAGAGGTCTGTTTTCCTGCAGACCTCTTTAAAGCATCCTAATGTGGCACTGATGAGGGGGTGTTGTTTAAGAGCGAGGGCGACCGTGTGGACAGGTAACCAAGGTGTCAATTTAAGTGGCGTCGGGGAGAAAGCGTTTTCTATATGGACCTAGTTCTTATTCACACCGTGGGTGTTCCAGTTGATGATTCTTGTCAAATGGGAGGCCCAGTAATATTGCTTGAGGTCCGGCAGTCCTATACCCCCTTTAGATTTAGGTTTGATGAGTTGTGTCTGGCTAATCCTGGGGTGTTTGTGTTTCCAAAGGAAGGTGGAACAGCATTTGCGGAATGATGCAAAGAAAGTTCGAGGGAGTATGATTGGGAGTGCCTGAAGCAAAAAGAGAATACGAGGCAGTACATTCATTTTGAGTATGGCAGCTCGGCCAAACCATGAGAAATGTGGATTATCCCATTTTTTGAGGTCCTCTGTAATTGTTTTTAGCAAGGGGAGTTAATTTCTGCTAAAAAGTTCTTTTGAATGGGGGGTCAGGTGGATCCCTAAGTATTTGATTGCGTCTATTTTCCATTGAAATGGGAAGTTTCTTTGGCATTGCGTCACTGTATCTGTAGAGAGAGATATATTAAGCGCGTATGATTTGGATCTATTAATTTTGAGATTAGAGATACGCTGGAATGTTGTGAGAGCTTTAAAAAGGTTAGGTAGGGAGGTATGTGGGTCCTGTAGGAAGAGGAGTAAGTCGTCAGCGAATGCTGCAACCTTGTATGTCTTCCCAGGGACTTCAATACCCCTGATTTCATCCGTGGTACGTAGGTGGTTTAAAAAAGGCTCTAGGGTGAGGACAAAGAGGAGGGGGGAGAGGGGGCATCCCTGTCTCGTCCCGTTCTGTATGGAGAAGGCGTTTGACAGGTGGCCATTCACCCGAACCTGGGCTGTAGGTGTCGTGTATAAGGACATGATGAGGTTAAACATCACATTCCCCATTCCAATGTGTTTCAGGGTTGCTCCCATGTAATCCCAGGCCAGCCTGTCAAACGCCTTCTCCGCATCTAGGGAAAGAAAGAATCCCCTGAGCTTTTTCACACGTATCCAGTGTTGTACGTTGATGGCGGTAGTCATGTTGTCCCTGGCCTCGCGACCAGGGACAAAACCCACCTGGTCGTTCTTAATAAGGGAGGGGAGTAGTGGTAGTAAGCGGTTCGCTAGAATTTTTGCAAATAGTTTAATATCTACGTTCAGTAGGGAAATTGGTCTGTAGCTTGTAACGGAGGTGGGATCTTTGTCTGCTTTTGGGATCACTGTGATGTGGGCTTCCAAGAGGCGATTAAATGGGAGAGTGGAGGTTGGGATCGAATTGAAAGCTGAAAGAAATGGGGAGGATAGGGTGTCGATAAAGGTTCTATAGTATACCGAAGTGAGACCGATCCGGGCCTGGGCTTTTACCTGGCTTAGTTTGTTTTAATGCGTTTTTAAGTTTGAGTGCCGTAATAGGCCTCTCAAGGAGCTGGGCTTCTTCAGGGTCTATTGGGGTCAGCAATGTTTGAGGAGGAATTCTTCAATGGCCATCTTGTGTTTAGATTGTTCGTTGGGAGAAGTATTATATTTGGGGAAATTATAGAGGTTTAAATAATATTTTTCAAACTGGGAGGCG
This sequence comes from Glandirana rugosa, assembly GCA_018402905.1. NCBI lineage: Eukaryota > Metazoa > Chordata > Amphibia > Anura > Ranidae > Glandirana > Glandirana rugosa. Next base: position 64,424 of record BLSH010116615.1, read on the forward strand.
ATGTCAGTATTTTTTGTGTATGTTTTGCCGTGCGAATCTTTGATGATGTGGATGTGGGAGGCAGCCCTTTTTTGTTGTATAGCTCTGGCCAGAAACTTGCCGCATTTGTTGCCAAATTCATAAAATATTTTTTGGTTTAGAATGAATTTTCGGTTGGTTTTGTGGTCTATCTCCTCCTTGAGAAGCTCTCGTGCATGCGTGAGGTTTTTATAGCCTTGGTCTGATCTGGACCTCTTATGAGCTCGTTCTAGGGTATAGATTTTACGAATCAGGTCTTCTGTGATTTTTTGCTTTTCTTTTTTGCGAGTGGCCTGAAGTGCTAGGAAGCGGCCCCTAATCACGCTTTTATGGGCCTCCCACTGAGTAAGAGGGTGAACTTCTGGGGTGTTATTCTCTTGGAAGTATCTAATGATACTATCTTGGATATGTAGTTTGTCTGGATCCGTCACTAATAGAGACGAATCAAGTCGCCAAATTTTTGTGAATGAGCGTTCCTCAGGGAGAGACAGGGTGATGATAATCGGATGATGATCCGAAATGGTCATCGGTTCGATGGATGCGTGTGTGAGCAGAGGGAGGTCTTTTTGTGACAAAAACAGATAGTCAATCCTTGAATATCGGTTATGGGGCACGGAGAAAAAGGTGTAATCTTTTGTGGTGGGGAACAACGTACGCCATGCATCGTGGAGTAGGAGATCCTGAAGCTGGATCTTTATTTGGCGTAGCGCTCAAAATGGGAGATAGGAAGTGTTGGAGGACGTGTCGAGAAGGGGGTAAAGAGCTACATTGAAGTCCCCCCGAAGATTGTAAGTCCCGTTTGAAATGCAGTTAGCGCCTGGGTGACTTTCCGGAAAAAGCTGACTTGGGATTTGTTGGGGCTGTAGATGTTTGCGAGTGTGACGGGGGTATTGCCTATACGACCTTTAAGTAGGATATATCTTCCCTCTGTGTCTAGGTGAGAGTCCATGAAGTGCCAAGGGGTATTTTTAGAGATGAGGATGGTGACACCTTTGGTCTTAGCCTGAGCATTAGTGGAGTGGAAAGCAGTTGGGAACAATCTGTTCATTATTTTTGGGATGTGGTAAGTCTTGAAGTGGGTCTCTTGGAGAAAGACGACATCTGCTTTAAGCTTGTGCATTAAGTCAAGGACCTTGCTTCGTTTCTCTGGGATGTTCAGTCCCTTGACGTTGAGGGAAACTATCTTCAAAGGGGTTTGGGCAGATGGGTGAATTGACGCAGTCGTTGTCTGTGGATTGTGCTGGCTGTAACTATTCGCTAGGTCTAGGAGGGCGTGTGTGTATGGGTTAGGGGGATTTGAAGTTTAGAGTATTGAGATGGAGGTCTTTTATCTTGCCAATGGCCTAAGTCCCCGGGGAGCCTACCCTCCAGGGACCCGTGGAGCCAAGGACGAAGGAGGAAGAAGAGATGAGAATAGGGTGAGAAGAGGTGAAAAAAATGGGGGGTGGGTACGGGGGGGGTGTAGTGGGAGAGTGTATTACCAGTAGTAGGCCGTGTAGTCGGCTCTACTATCCAAATAGTGTTGTCATCTGGAGGGGGTTCAGCTAACCCTCATACCCTTGTCACAGGGGTGTGTGGAGGAGTGTCTGAGGTCGGTTGGCGGGTGTAAGAGGAGCACTGGATTCTGCTTCACCGAGGGACAAACACAGGTAGGTTGTGTATCTTGGCCTGTCGAGTAAGGTTGCTTTGGCTAAAGGGGAAGCGGTTTATCTTAGCTTGCCAGGGGCATTGCTGAAAGGTCCTTTTGGTCAGGGGTCGTTAGGTACAATGTATTCCATTTTAGCTGTCTGGGTGGTCTGGTATTTACCTTGCTGAGGGGTCGCTATAGTACAGTCGATTAGCATTGTGAAGTTGATAGTATAACTCAGAATGCCTTGATCCTTGGTTTTGTGTAGGGTAGGACTGGGGCCTATAGATTGTCTGCCTACAGGGAGGGTCGTTTGCCTTGGTATGTTGTCTTCAGAGTGGGGGAACGTTAGTAACAAAACAGAACAAAAACTTGTCCGACCCGGAGGCACCTGGCGCACGTGATTTCAGATAGGGGTATTTTAACGTTTCTGATATCTCCCGGGTATGTTTCTGGATTGGTATAGATGTGATTATCTCGACCACATGAGTGGGACGGGTATTGGGGCAAGGGGTATGGGGCTAATTTAGTATCAGATGGTGTGTCTATATACGTGAGCCAGGTTTACCAGCGAGTCGGACTAACAAGTAGGTTAACATTACATAACATTGTGCAGTTAAAACCTTAACGAGGAACATAGAAAAAGGTCTGTATGTCAGAGACCTAGTAGTATGTGTTACTACACTATGGGCTTAATTGCTCCCCGGGATCAATGTCCCGGTGGGCAACCATCCCTCCTAGCTATGAACAGAAGAATCTACAAGAACATCGGAGAGATATGGTCAGGTTACCTTGATATTCCGATTGCTACCTCTTAACAACTGGTGGGGAGTACGCCGGCCCCCGGAGGTAATTCCCCAAGATCCGGTACTCCGTCATGAAGTTATTCAGGCAGGTCAATGTATATGGATCGGAAGAGGCTTAGGGCCTGTATATGTGGATGTAGTTCTTCTAATGAAGATGGAGGCAGTAAGACATTCTCGTTTTTGTTGCTATGGATTTTCCAGGGTTCGGGGGTTCCGGGGGGGGCGTCTCCACCATCTGAAAAAAAAAAAAGAGATCAAAGAGAAGAGAAGCAACAGAGGAAGAAAAAGGAGAGAAAGAAGGCATCCAACAGAGGAGGTGAGAGACATTGGGCATTAAACAGGGTGTATAACCAGTCAATAGAGTTGAGCGAACTTCTAGAAGTCCGGGTTCTGCTGGTTCGGCCGAACTTCGGGACAAAGTCCGGGTTCGGGTCCGGACAGAACCCGAACTTTGTCCCGGACCCTTGGGCCTGAAACAGGGCTTCAAGCCGGCTTGGTCGTCTTGGGCCTGAAGATCTTCAAGCGAGTTGAGATAACTGACCAATATGTGGGACAAATTACGGGTTACAGAGAGTGGAGGAGACAACCTACGGAAGAAAGAGAGGAAAAAGAAGGAGACAACGAAGAGAAGAGAAACTAGAGAAAAAAAAAAAAGTCTACCACCTCTGCGGGGGGGGCCTTGGGGGCTTGGGACCTTTTAGGTATCGTTGTTTTTGCTCTTACAGAATGACGGAGGTAGAAGTAATCTTCTTGATGTAGGTGTATATGTCCGGGATTCGGAGAAGGCTAGGTATATGTAACTGGAC
>BLSH010116615.1:69756-81004 GCA_018402905.1 Glandirana rugosa
AAAATTTCAGACACACAGTGAAATTTACCAGATGTGCAATGATTGACGGTTTCATTTAAAGTGACACACAGACTTTAAAAAGAAGTGTGAATAACAGATGTGCAATGATTGACGGTTTGATTTAAAGTGACACACATACTTGAAATAATTGTGCAGAAGAGATGTGCACTGATTCCCAGTTTCATTTAAAGTGACACACACATTTTGCAGAACAGTGATATGGGTACTCCCGGCTTATTTATACTTTTTTGACACAGTTTGAAGATGATTTTAGAATAGTTCTATGGCCTCTAATGTTAATTAATACTTTTCAGACCCATTTTGAAGATGATCTCCATTTTTGCATTTTTTATGTTTTTATTTTTTTAAAAATATTTAAAGTTATTTCCCTGTCCCCATTTCTTTGTAGGGCACTTGTCCCACCCTTACCCCCATTTTCCTTCCTTTTGCAGACCTCTAGGACCTTCCTGGGCTGTTTTACAGCATTTTTAAGATTTTTCATTAAAATTACCAGAACCCCGGACCCGAACCCGGACTTTTTTTGAAAAGTCCGGGTCCGGGCCTGGGTCCCAGACACCCCAAAGTTCGGTACGGACCCGAACTTTACAGTCCGGGTTCGCTCAACTCTACCAGTCAAACCTCCAGTTCTGGGTTTGCTTTCAACACCTGGAGTTCATTCGACAGGAGGGCGTTCTTTGTAGAGGAGGTTTATAAGGTGTCTCTGTTGGGGTGAAAGGTCTAATCGGTGTTCAAGATTTCAGTTCTATGAGACTTCTCTGGGGTTGTGGGGCAAGTGAGTGGGGGGGTGAGTATTGACTAGGTTCTCGGGTCTTGTAGTCCATGAATCAGGCCTGGAGTTCCTCTAAGGTGTTCTTCAAGGCAGGGTATGGGCAGGGCCAAGGGTGAAAAAAAAAAAAAGGGGGAGAAGTCTCTCAAGGTCTATATCTTACGTGAGGTAAGTCTTCAATCTTCTTCGGAGGGGGTTCTCATTGGAGGCAGAGTTTGAAGAGGAGGTAGGATCATTTAGTTATCGAAGAGAGTTGTCAGTCTGGTAAAAGTAGCTTTCTTTGCAGAAAAGGAGTAGGAGAGCAGAAGTTCTTGGTGTCATCGGGCTAGAGGCGATGTCTCGGTGTTGGTGAGGTAGGGACCTTCAGTTATCTTGGCGTGGTCGCCGGTGTACAGGCGAGGCTGTAGGGCTTATGTGGGTTGCGCTTCTGCCCCTTGGTGGGCCGTGAGCTCTGGGAGACAAGGATCTTCTTCTGCGTAGTTGGTAGTCGTCTCTCTCCGGAATGGTATCCATAGATGTGCTTCTGGGCAGGTTTCCATTGCGCAGATCACTGTACCAGTCTGGAACGGCTACTCGAGGGATATCTAGAGCATCGCAGAAGGCAGGAAGTTCTTCTGGGACCCTGAGATAAGCAGAGCGTCCTTGGTGGGATGCCGACAGGCAAAAGGGGAATTTCCACCTGTATTGTATCCCACTGGTGCGTAGGGCTTCTAATAAAGGCCGGAGGTCTCTTCTGTGTTTCAGGGTTATGGGCGAGAGGTTCTGGAATAATTTTATCTCGTTCCCTTGAAATAGAAGTGTGCTACGTAGTCTTGCTTGTCGTAGGATCTCTTCTTTTACTTTGAAGTTGACTAAACAGCAGATAACGTCCCTGGGTGGGTCAGTGTCTCTGCCTCTCGGTCGTAGGGCCCTGTGAAGTCATTCAAACCCCAATGGAGTTTCTGGCGGGCGACCTAAAAGGTCGTTAAAGATGGATATGGTAGCCCGGGTGATTTGTGTAGGTTACACTGTTTCAGGAATACCTCGTACCCTGATGTTATGCCTTCGTCCCCGGTTATCCAGGTCTTCGATGCGTTGATGAAGGTCTCTGATCTGATAGTCATGAGTTTGCGACAGGGAGTGGAGTTGTTGTAGCTCTGCATTATGGCGGGTCGTGGTAGTTTCTATGTTGTCCATGCGTGTGTTTGTCGCCTGGAGGTCATGTCGGAGGTCCGCAATTGCCGTGGCTAGGGTGGCTTTGATATCTTCCGCAACCATACGGAGATCTTGTAAATTTAGCGGTTGGGAAGGGCCAGGGTTTGTTGTATGCGCGTGTCCCGGGTTACTTCCTGTAGCGTTGGGACTGGGAGCACAGGTGTTTGGTGCAGAGGCCCTACCTGATAGCGGGTTCTCCTGTGATTGGGATCGGAACATGTCCGGTATACTGTAGCCACTTTGCGATTCGCTGTCCCTGGGCGATCTGGAGTGGGCTTGAGGCGGTGTGTCTGTCTTTTTCCCCATGATGAAGTCTATGAGAGGCACTCTGTAGCTGGTGTTTGTCCCTCGGCTTGCAGCGGTGGGGATTCACACCTCCATCCTGGGATCTTACTGGGCCTTCCCCTTTAAATAGAGCGAGTTGCGGTTAGAGGGGCACGATTTCTAGCAGGTTAGGGCCCAGGGATGGAGGTTAGATGTGCTGAGTGGGTGGATGGGTGATCCAGGCTCTGGGGGCCTCGTCGTGTGGTCCGACGCGGGTAGGCCGCAAAAGCCGCGGCCTCGATTTTCGGCCGCGCGGGACTCCTTTACCGATTCTCCCGATTTCGGGCTCAAATGATAGGCCGTGAAGAGGAGTAATGTTTTGAGGGAGATGCGCTTCTCTCCCTTGAGCAGGGTGGAAGGATGCCCCTGGATGGTGCCTCGTTTGAGCGGAGCTCTCCAGAGACACGTCCGCTCGTTCCGCCGTCAGGCCACGCCCCCTAGAATGTTATCTTTTTCCTTTTTCATATAGCAGTTCCATCAGCGCAATTTTTTCTGTACCTCTCCCTCTCCTTCCCTGGTGGGGGGATCCTCTCCAGTCTACTGACAGTACCTTTGGACCCTTTCTGAGGGATTCGCTGCGTCAACTCAGCGGTGCTGGGTGGTACATGGAAACCCTCCATTGATGCAATACACCATTGATAAAAATTTTAATGATACAAAATATATTTCTTCTTATAAAAGGATGGGTAATTATGTGCTGAAGAGCCTCCATGCAATGCATTCTCCTTGATTGTTTATATAATTCTATATGTAATATTTATATTTATGTTTTTTTACAGATCACTTTACACATGGTACATGTGGATTGATACATCTCACAGCACTTCTGAAGAAGAGAGAAATCCTGAAATGCATTAGGTGCTATTTACCTGTGTATAACATTGCCATCAACATGTTAATCTGTACTACCATAGTCTGCTTTTTTATATTAGCTGCTTTTTAATTAATATGTACAAATAAAAGTTATATTTTTATGTATATATGTTTTGATCAGTTTATGTGCCTTATAAGTCCCATCCTGTGAGGGGTTTTCTGTGGGCAACACTGAGGACCATAGACACAGTGGTCAGCCAAGGAAACTTAAAGCGGAGTTCCACCCTATTAAAAGTCAGCAGCTACCAAAAGGGTAGCTGCTGACTTTTAACAATCGGCCACTCACCTGTCCCTCTTTCCAGCGATGCGGCCGCCCGAGGGCTCACTCATCTTCCCCTCCCCTCAGGGGCGCTGGCATCACAAGTGTGGGCACCCGGCTTTGGCTTCAAAGCCGGGCGCTCACTGCACATGCGCGAGTTGCGATGCGGCTTATCAATGGCCCGGTGTATCTTCTGGGACCTGTGACGTGTCCCAGAAGATCGCTGAGAGGGAGGGGGAAGGTGAACTTCCTTCCGGCTCCTCGGCGCCAGGCGAGGAAGTGGACCTCGGACCCTGTGAAAACAGGGTCCATGGCCCCCCCAAAAAAAATGACATGCCATAATGCATGTCAGGGGGTCACCTTCTCTTAAAGCGGAAGTTCCACTTTTGGGTGGAACTCTGCTTTAATGCAGCAGATGAAAGGCACATCATGCCTACTTCCCTTTGACATTGGAAGATGTCCAGAGTCCAAAGGCAAAGAGCAAACCACCGCTCCAGGTGCTAATTGTAAATGGAAGTAAAACCTGGAGTGCCTACCATGACTCGCTCCGCTGTATTCAAGTGTAAGGAAGAAACACATCCAGGATACTTCACAATGCTTTATTGAACACCACAGTGACACCACAGGTACCAGCAATACAACCACGTTCATAGACGCATTTCACACAAGGGATCTGTGCTTAATCATTAAGATGTCCCATACTGCCATCAGCACAGAACTTGCTGACACCAGTGGGACCCAGGTACACCCATCTACAGTCTGGAGAAGTCTGGCCAGAAGTGGTCTTCGTGGAAGAATTGCTGCCAAAAAGCCATACCTATTATGTGGAAACAAAGCTAAGTGACTCAAATGTGCTTGAAAATATATGGACTGGGGTGCAGAAAAATGACAGCAAGTGCTCTGGACTGATGAATCAAAATTTGAAATATTTGGCTGTAGCAGGAGGCACAGTCTGGAGAGCGGTACAATAATGAGTGTCTGCAGGCAACAGTGAAGCATGGTGGAGGTTCCTTGTAAATTTGGAGCTGCATTTCTGCAAATGGAGTTGGAGATTTGGTCAGGATCAGTGGTGTTCTCAATGCTGAGAAATATAGGCAGATATTTTTCCATCATTCCATACCATCAGGCAGGGAGGTGTGTGATTTGCCCAAAATGTATTATGCAACCCCAAACAAACAGCCATTATCATTAAGAACTATCTTCAGCATAAAGAAGAACAAGGACTCCTGGGAGTGATGGTTTGGCTGCCACAGAGCCCTGATGTCAAGATTATCGAATCTGCCTGGGAACACATAAAGAAACAGAAGGATTTGAGGCAGTCTACATTCACAGAAGATTTGTGGTTAGTTCTCCAATATGTTTGAAACAACCGACCTACTGAGTTTCTTCAAAAACTGTGTGCACGTGTACAAAGAAGAATTGATGCTGTTTTGAAGGCAAAGGGTGGTCACACCAAATATTGATTTGATTTGGGTTTTTTTCTTCTGTTCATTTACTTTTCATATTGTTAATTTTATAAAAAATAAACTATTAACACTTCCATTCATGATAGCATTCTTAATTTACACCATTTTTTCACACCTGCCTTAGACTTTTGCACTGTACTGTATATCAGTAGATAAACTAAGGCCAGGTTTGCCTGAAGGGAGCTCATTCCTCCTTAAAGACACAGGGACACATTAGAAGCCCAACAAGAGCACAATTGAACCTGAAAGCATCAGATGTGCCCCCACAACAATTCCAGTAAGCAAGCTATACAAAAGTACAATGTTGTAGCAGCCACCTCAATTTATAATTAGCTTTTGCAGTGAGGTGCACTTAGAAGGTTATTGCACAGTACAAACAAACAGAGGGTTTCCAGGCACGCTTACCAGCTAGCCTGCAAAAAAAAAAAATAGAAAAACAAATAACCCTGACTGCGCTGTTACACATGTTGTAAGAATTTATATAGTTCATTTTCCTAAGCCATTGTTAATGATTTCTGTATAGTTGGTTATTATGCTGCCATCTTGTGGTTATTTTGGTTATTGCATCTTTTCCTGTCTTTGTTCTGTGTTCCCGCCCATCTTGTGATGTAATTCCTTTTCTTCTTTCACATTGTGCTTGTGGGAATAAGGTGTTTTGACCTGCAAATGCTGTCTTTCAATCATCTGCCACATCTTGTTGTCTGCTATATCTGCTGCTTGCGATAAAGATCTATGCTGATGAAAAAGGTATTTGGCGATTTCAGCCATCTGATAAATACTGTCCACGGTGATTATATCTGCTTATACATGCCAGGCTTAGTGGTCTCAGCAATGAATAAGTCACTATTACAACAGTTGGAGTCAGAATACAGTCTTACAATTTACATTAAAAACAGAGGTTTTAGTTGCGCACATTTGTAAATATATGTGGACATCACACTGCCTCACCAGGACTCCTCTGTAAAGTACGATCCTAACTCTCAAATTTTAGAGTATCCAAGTTGGAGCATATATAGCAATGAATAAATTAAGGGCATGTGTGCCTGGAGGGAGCCCATTCCTCCTTAAAGCCACCGGGACACATTAGAATCCCAGCTTTTGAAGTAAGGTGCACTTGGAAGGGCATTGCACTGTACAAACAGACCATTTTTTGCAGGCTAACTAGTGAGTGTGTTTGGAAATCTTTCATTGGTTTGTTTGCACTGCATAAGTGCCCTTTGTGCCCATGTGCACCTTACTTCAATAGCTAATTAGAAATTGGGTTGGTTGCCATTTATGTATAGCGTATGCTCTTGCTTGACTTCTATTGTGTCCCTGTGGCTTAAAGGAGGAATGGGCTTTCTCCAGGCATACCTGCCCTTAATTTATCCACTGCTATACATATACTACAACTTGAAGACTCTCAAATTCAGGAGTTAGAACTGCACTTTTTAGAGTTATCTTTGTGAGAAGTAATTGTTAGGATATCTATTTTATAAGAACATTAATTTGACACTGAGAGAAAACCTCATCCATCGAATGATATTGAAATATAGATTTTATTCCAAATCCTCAAGTCATTCTAGAAGAACAGACAAGATCAATTCAAGAAGACATTTAACAAAAACATATTGACTTAAATAGGATGGAAATGTCTTCCTCCGTGGTGTTCCCGTGTGTATGTTTTCTTGATCTAGTCAACCCTTATATTGGGAATGAACCAGCACAGCTTTAATCAAAGATTGTTATTTTGTTTGCTTATATTAGTTTTTACATATTTTACATTTTTGTTTTGTTTTTGCTTTTTATTTTTATTATAGGCTCAACCTATTTTCAACTGTTTTGTTTTGTATTATATTGTATAATCCAATCTGCCATTCTAAACCCATTTATAATATTGTGATTAAGCAGCCATTGACATCTTTAGTTTACACCAAAATAATGGCTAAACTATAAACTGTAGGACATATTCAATCTTTTTTTTTCAGTGCAGCTGATCTGTAATAATACATTAAACTGCAATTGTCAATGCTACTGTTTCTGGACATATCGGTTACACTTTCAATCTCTTTCTTTCTCTCTCTTTGTTTTTCATATAATCCATCTAATCCTTTCTCTTCTAGACCTTTCATTTTTTTTAAATGATTTTTGTGTCTTTATGCTATCTTTGCCAGACTGAATTGGCTTCTGCTGTCATTTCTGACATATGGATTTTACTGAAATGCATCTAGATATCATCTCTGCTTTAACTGGTCTTTAGATTTCTACAGTCATAGTGGATTAGAATCAATATTTCTTCTCCAGTCTTCTGCATGTCAATAAGATGGTGAAGTTAACTCCTTTTGTGACTCCAGAACAACTTGAGGGACACCAACAATAAGGGGTTAATGGTGTATGAGTTATCCTGCAACAAAATCATTAATACTTGTATCTGTTGAGATTTCAATAAATCTGGTTTACGTCAGCATGTGAAGAGCAATTCAGGATTGAAATTGATTCAAATGCCATTAACTAACTGCCTGGTAATTAATATATAATTAAATACATACTTGCTAAATGCATTGTTTTGTCTTGCATGCTAATTTCTGTGCTTTTTAGCATGGCCTTCACAATTCTTAGTTGAGTCTTTTTTTTTATGTCTGCTTCATACTGTACATGTGGCTTTGTTATTAACCAATTATTCACCTTGAATTATTAATCTCCGTGTGAATAATGATCATTTTAAAATCAATTAAATCAGTATTATTGTTTCAGAATAGTAAAACATTGAAACAACTTCCAAAAAAATGCCACTTTAAATAGCACACCTTACATGCCATATACACATTTAAGCAGTGGTTTATTCCCTCTGTGTCTCTTCACCTATAAAAATATAAAGATGAGGTTCACCTCAGTTTGGATTACAGGTGGTATGTCTGAATTCTGGTTTTGGCCAAATTGTGAACTACTGGCCAATGAGTTTGTACCAGAACTTATAAAAAACCCATAATGCTTTGCTTAGCCTTGACTTAGCCCTGGTCAGCTGACTCAAGAGAGCCAAAAATCTGAAGGAACAAATAACCCAGACCCTTCACCATAAAAGTATGGGCTCACAGCAGCTATATTTTTAAGGTGGAAATAAAAAGCAGTGCTTCTACCGCCTTAATTAAACATCAACGGCTGAATGGCCGATGTTCAAGCATGGATTGCGGTCTGCTAAAGAACTGAAGAAAGGAAAATCACCAGCATCACTTTCAAGTGCAGCAAGACATCAGCTTTATTAAGAGATTGGTGTATACAGCACAAACAGTCAATGCATTTCCACCATAATGGCCTTATTCATGAGTCATCGTTTGGAAGATACTGGAGAGCTTAATAAAAGACCACATAGATGAGTTTTTGCTAAAAAAATATGCTAAACAATAGACACAGCATAGATTCATGAAAGACTGAAGTTGTCAAACAAATCAGATTTCTTTTTATGAGGCGATAAGTAAAAACTTAGACCAAGCAGTGCCTGTGGATATATTATACTTGGATTTTGCTCAAGCGTTTGACACAGTTCCCCACACTGGGCTGTTTTGTAAGGTAAAGGTGGATAGAAGACTGGTTAAAAGACCATATTCAGAAAGTAGTGGTAACGATTCATACTCTGAATAGTCTAAGGTCATTCAGTGGTGTACCCCAAGGTTCAGTGTTGGAACCTTTACTTTTTTTTTCAACTGTTTTCTCTCTCAATGTTTTATTAACAATTTTGTAGAATACAAAGATATCATAAATCTTTTACATATCTGCAGAAAGGTGAGTGTGATACAGTGCGTTACATCTCTTTCTATAAATGGGACAAAGACAGAGAGTGGGGAAGAAGATGAACAACATGGACAGTTGTTACCATACTATGGTGAGACATAGCAAGAGGACTTGCTGTTGGTATACCCATACTCATTGCAAGACTATGTCTGTACTTGCTTTGCCTGGCCTCATCCCCTGCACCCCTTTGGGAGCTAACTGTGCAATAGGGCAGAGGTACACAGGCAGAAGTCAGGGTTCTTTGTGTAATGATTAATTGATTAATCAGGGAAATAGCATTGTAAAATTAAGTACACCCTTCATTAAGTATGAATTATCTGCGTAGTATCCCCCCCCCCTTGAGTGTTAGGGTGTTGCTCTGTTGCGCAACCCCTTATCTGTCTGAATTGTGGAGGGAAGGAGGTGTTGAGCCTATACATCAAGTGTTTAGAGAAAGGAGGAAAGGCAATGACATAGAAGGAATAACTAATTTGGTAAGCAGCGCCTATCCTGCACAGGTGCCCAATATAATTGAATGTAATTAAATTATATAAAAAGTAAGTATGCAAACGTGAAAAATAGGGGGCAGCTGCACTCAGGTGTATACCTGCTGTTAAGAATGACTATGACAATATGCAGCGCCTACCCTCTTGACGTGACAGTGATATAATTAATAAAACATGATTAATATTTAAATAGTCCATACACAAATATCAAAGCTTAATAAATGTCCATATGTGCAATTCATACACAGTTAAAGTGCAAAAAGAAATCTTGAAAGTGTCTTCTGTGCCTAAAAGTGACAAAATGCTTCAAAGTGCTCCAAAAACAAATCTATGTGCAGAGTGACAGGTGCTGGAACCCCTTTGTGTCCCCACTCACCATAAAAAATGGACCTACTGCTTTTCAGTCAGAGGTCAAAAGTGCTTAGTATTGGTGAGGGTGATGCTTGACTGGACCAACTAAACGATCGACTGCCCACAGAGGAATTGTCAGCAAACAAATGTGATCTAAACAGCTCAGACAGGCAAGGAGATCCTCATAGTGTAGACTGTAAAATGAGTACTTTATTTGCGCAAGCATAAAATGTACTTACAGGACATGCAAGGAAACAATCGCCTGAATAGCAAAATTGTATAGACGGTGTGCGTTCCACCAGCTCCCTTCCACCATGGGCGGATGTGACGTGGACTAATGCAACGGACCGGATAGTACGTCAACGCGTTTCACTCTGGTGATAGAGCGTCATCACAGACGTTGATCACGGCCCATCGCAACTGATTTATTACGGCATTCCCACCCAAGCTGATTGGAAAGCCAATGAGAAACATGCTAAAGGTATCCATAGACATCCGTAACAGCCGTAAACCACGTACACTAGACTTGCCCCCCAGTGGTGGAATAGGGAAATGGAACATATTGCCAAAAGCAGATTGATACAAATACATGAACCATGTGAGTAAACAAATTTATAAAACAAAAAAAGTGTATAAAATTACCAATAAATTAATGGCTAAACAAATAAGAATAAAACTGAATATGAATGGTGATAAAAATAAAAATAGAAATTCATGACAAAAGAAAAAGGGGAAACATTGAAAACACACTTGGATAAACACACGTAGACGTCTCCATGCTCATAAAATATAAGCACGCACACGTCTGTAAAGATGGTTGGTATCAGTAAAACATACCTCAGGGTAGAGCAAGGATCAATTGGCCATAGAGACAATCCCAATAATTTCACCAGTCGGACAAAAAACAATTAATGTCCAGCTCTATATTGAGGCCCAGTGGATCCAGGGTCCCCAACCTATGGATCCACTGGGTCTCATTCTGGGAAATGGCCCTGGTAAGATTGGTACCCCTCCAATGGCCCTCTATACGATCAATACCACAAAAAGCTAGTTGGCTAGGGTCTCTTTTGTGAACAAGCCTAAAGTGATTGGAAAGGCTGTGATGTTTAAACCCTTTTCTAATATTGTGGACACGTTCCCTTAATCGGATTCTCAACTTGCGTGTGGTACGTCCAATGTATTGAAGGCCACATGTACATGTAAGCAAATAAGTAACATGGGAAGTATCACAAGTAATAAATCTCGTATGTTCTTCCCAATGTTTTGGACACAAACTGGGTGGTTTTACGTTTCCTAAAAGATGAGGTCTTGCACATTGTGCATCTACCACAACTAAAAAATCCCACCTGATCAAGAAAGGTGCAAGTTTTAGTTGGCGGGTCTATAACATTGTGGGCTAGCTTTAGACGCAAAGACGGTGGTTTCTTATATATCAAAAAGGGGTCTTTTGGGCATGACACTAAATAGTTCCTTGTCCCTCAACAGCAGGAGCCAATGCATTTTTATGATTTTCTCAAATTGTCTATATACCTTTTTTTTTTTACAAAGATCTTTATTGAAAGGTTTTTTAACAAAGATACAAGATACATAGTGAGCTTAGATAATTAGAGGTGTGGTGGCCCCACACCTCCCAGTCTAGTGAGAATCATTTTGGTGGGTCAAACACAGGTTTTGTAACCCTTCTTGTATGCTCTAAATAATGAACACTATGAAGGGTACAATGAATAAACGAATGTACATG
>BLSH010116615.1:97616-107970 GCA_018402905.1 Glandirana rugosa
TCTGTAGTCTCCCCAAGTTACACCGAGTTTTAGTGTATTTACGTGTGAAAAGCGCCTACTGCAGGACGACAAATAATGAAGTGGGACCTATTGATAGGGATTGTATAAGGTTTTTAAAGATCCGGTGTCGTTCCATGATTTATCGCTTGGGTCTATGGATCAGTGGAATCATCAGGGTTAGGCGCGGTCCACATAGATTTACTTATTCAGGATTCGTCGATGAGTTTGAGACCAGCTGGTGCATATATAGAAGCACAACACGTGAGTTCTGCTAGTGCATGAGAGTGCCTAGCACACATCTTTTGGTAAGGATCTGTCCTGAGGGACGCTCTTTGATGGTCACGTGGTGTTCGGTGATGGACTTTGAAATATAGACCTCCATATATATATATCTCTTGGGACTCTGCAGACTGGGACACCCTGTTTTCATGACCTTTGTATATAGAAACGGACTTGTTAACATCGTCATATTTTCTACTTTAGCGCTACTGGTTGGCTTGCTGACTATGTGATTTTGCTGTTATACTTTCTGTTTAAAGTAGCTGCTTAGGACTTATTCATTTAGATACACCTGGCGCGGATTGGGACTACTAAGGTGACTAGGTATCTGGGTTCGCTATTTAGTACCTTGCTGTGGCCTAGAAATTTTTGGAATATGTTAGGGATAGTTATCCAGGGTGAAGTAATAAACAGCAGGACGTCATCCGCGAAAAGTGTGCATTTATGTGATTTTGAGCCACATTGAACCCCTCTGATGTCTGGGTGTTCCCTTAGAGCTATGGCCAGTGTTTCGATCGCGATTGCGAATATCAAAGGGGAGAGTGGGCAGCCCTGTCTAGTGCCTTTAGAAATGGGGAAAGGCATTGAGTAAAATCTCTACAGCCAAACCTGAGCCTCTGGTGATGAGTACAGCGCCTACAGGATGTTAAGGAAAGATTGACTGAAGTCCCACTTTTTCAAAACGCTGAACATATATGGCCATGAGAGGGAATGGTACGGTTTTTGGAGGTGAATTGAAAGTATACAGCCGGACTGGTGATTACCCCCGTCCTATTCTGATCGCAGGAGAGAGATTGCGTCTATTGCCCTCCGGATCTGATCAAGACCTTGTCTGCCTGGTTGAAACCCTTCTTTAAGCACGTATAGATCTATGAAAGAGGAGATTCGGTCAGGATCTTAGTCAATATCTTGATGTTATTATTATTTAATAATATAGGGTGATAATTACTAACTGAGCTGGTGTCTTTGCCTGGTTTTGGGACCACTGTGATGAAAGCGGAGTAAAGGTCTCTATTGATTTTGGAACCCTTTCGTAATTCATTGAAGAATCTGGCTAAGAATGGGGATAAAGTTGAGGCAAAGTATTTATAATAAGCATTTGAGAAGCCATCTGGGCCTGGAGAGGAGTGGATCTTTAATTTTTGAACAGTTAGGAAGATATTCTCCGTTGTAATGGAGTCTTCCATCATTAGGCGGTGATGCTTTTGTAATTTGGGCAGTTTAATCATTGAGAGGAAATTGTTTATCTCACACTGGTTGTCTGATTGATTAGCTTTATAAAGTTTTCGATAGTGCTCAATAGGCACTCGCTATTTTAATTTTGGGTAAAGTATATTATCTGAATTTAGGCGAGAGCTTGGTTGCTAAAAGGGAGTTTGTTTTGTCCTTTAAGTGGTAGGATTTAGCCCCACTCCATCTTAGGTGTTTTTCTGCTCTAGAGGTGAGGGCCAAATTAAGCTCTGTACGAGTTGTTTCTAGTTGTGCAAGAAGGGATGGGTTGGGGTTTAGTTTATGTGACCTACTCAGGGATAGGAATTTTGATTCCAATTTTTCAATTTCCTGCTTTCTGCGTTTATTTATCTGGGAAGAAATTTGAATCTGTTTCCCTCTTATCACCGGTTTGTGGGCAGCCCATAAGGTGGAAGGGGAGATGTCTTCAATATTATTGAGGAGGAATTATTCTTTAATGGCCTTTTCAATCTCAACGGCTCTTCTAGATCACTCATCAATGCATCATTGATTCTTCATTGCCCTCGGCTATGCGAACCTTTCGGGCATCTGATAACCATAAATACTGCTGAGTGGTCAGACCATAGCGAATCCCTGATAAAGGCTCTCGTGACCACGGGGGCTTGCACTGCTGGAATTAGGAGATGGTCGATTCTTGTGAAGGAATTATGCGGGTGGGAGAAATGAGTGTAGTCCCTCATGGTGGGGTTTATTTCTCTCCATATGTCTACCAGATCCTGTCGGTAAATCATTTTAGCTATGCGTAAGCTTTGTCTTGATGGGCAAGTAAGGCGCCCGATATTAAGTTTGTGTTTGTCCAGCTTTTCATCGAATGCTATATTAGAGTCCCCTCCATAGATCACCGAGCCCTCAATTATGGGCTCCAAGGTTTTAAACATGTGTTGGAAGAATTTGGCTTGGCCTTTGTTGGGCGCATAATATGAAATAAATGTGTAAACATTTTTGTTAATCTTCCATTTAATAAGGAGGAATCTCCCTTCAGGGTCTCTATAATCTGCCGAGAGGTCAAATTTGCATCTTTTTGCAAAAAGGATCGCTACCCCGTTAGATTTGTCCTCAGCATTCGCGTGAAGGAATGATGGTCTGAAGGTTTTAGGGAAATGGGTCTCCTGCAATAGGATGATATCCATATTCTGTGCATAATAATATTGTAGGGCTTTGCAACGTTTGGAAGGTGAGTTAAGGCCTTCTGTATTATGGGTAACTATTTTTAAGGTAGGGGTGTTTGTGTCAATCGAGGCCATGGAGCCAGAAGGGGGGCATGCTCAACCAAATAGCATCTCTTACCTTCCTGGTTAATGGTCCATTTCTTACTTGCAACCCTGGGGGGAAGTAGTGTCTGTTAGAGGGCAACATGGTTTTTCCATTATGCAAGAACTATGAAATCTAATCATATCTGGTCTTCACACTGCTGGAAGTAACCTGGAATGCCATTCAACAAGTTTTATGGAGCTGACCAGTGCATATCAACCTTCATCCTGTTCTGCCCCCCGGGCAGGGGAGTAACAGCTGGAAGGTAAGCCACATGGTGTTATAAAGATTGAGACCTGATTGACTGTAAATGAACGGATCAAATATCAGTTATACATGGGCATATACTGCCTCTAGTGGTTGCTTCCGCATACAACACAGCATGCATCCTAGGGGATGGATTGAAGAAAGGAAACCTATATAGGCTGGCATGTGGTTGTGTGTGGATGGGTGCCTGAGTGCAGTTTAAAAGGTCTGAGGCCACTTCCTGCTGGTCTCTTTCTTGCCCATTCGAGCCCAGCCAGAATAGCATCTTGAGGACGGTGACATGTAACATATCATTTGTTTGTTGTCTACTCTATATTTTCTCTTATTGTTTATGTTAGCATTTCTACTTTCTGTATAATAAATTAAACCCTTGTTTTATTAAAGCAGAAGTAATTATTTATATGAGCTAAACTTATTATCATACTATTATCGTTACTGTTATCAGAGTTATAGTAGCTTAATGAATTATAAGAATAGACAATTAATATATAGTTACAAAATAAATTTGGGGAACCCATAACCACCCCATTTTTACTTCACTGTCTCTCTGTCCAACGGATTGTAGTTGGGTGTCATTGAGGAGGTCACTAGAAAAGAGCAGAAATGAATGCCATTGCAGTAGACAGTGTAGAGAAGATTAGGGAAGAAAAGAGCTGAAAGGGAAAGGAGATCCGATATGGAGGAGTAGTTCCTCCGTGTCTACTGGTAGAGTTTATTTGCGCCACCTCTATGAAAGGGGCGATAGTCATGTCTCCAATTTAGAGTATGTACTAACCTATGAGACAGGTGGAGGTGCAAGAGTACCGCTCCTGCGAACCAACGGCTCGGAAAACTGATAACAATAAAATAACCATCGACAAAATATAAACTTAACTATTGATAACATACATTTTGTGTCAAGAGATAGTTTGTTTCCAGCTCCTGCCCCCCCCCCCCCCCCAAAAGGCAGATTTCCCTTATTTTTGTGAGAGAACCGGTTAAAAGTAGGTTGGGTATCTGGAGGGCCAATCACAGGAGAAAAGATTTGGAAGAAAGACATCCGTGAAGTGCCTATGGCCATAACTAGCCTTAGTGGTTTAATGTTTATAGCCTGAGTTTGTAACATTTTATGATTAGTAAACACAGAAGGAGTAAGATTAGCCTCTGCAGGCTGAGGCCATACTGGCTTAGAGTACAAAATAGAGTGTTCCATCTAGGGAATTGGTTCCTAGTTCCTAGGAACCATTCTGCACCATGATCCGGGACCAATAGGGGTAAAACTAGCTGGTCTTATGTGAAGCTGGGAAGTAAATGAGGCCTCCCTATCAGGTTCCCATGATGGTGCCAAGCCCAGCCAAATGTGAGTCAGATCCATTGAGTCCTAAAAAGGGTTTGTATTTCAGGCTGGTCATCCATCTTTAAATTTCTTGTACTTGACTGAGTTCCAGACAGGTGGGAGTGGACTGGAAGGTAGTTGTCTTTTATTGCTGCTTGCAGTGTGTCCTGTAGGGGACAAAAGGCGCTCCTGGGTGAATCCTAGCTGCAGCAAGATACGTTCCCCATCCTGGAAAGTGGCAAAAGTATATGTTTTATTTTTGCACTGGAACTGGAGGCTAAATGCAAATAGCCACCAGTACTTAATCTAATGTTGTGCCAGGATTGTCAGCAGGGGTTTAAAGCTTCTCCTTCTTTGTATTGTGGTGGGAGATAGATCTGCAAAGACCTGGATTGCATGGTATTGAAAAGATAATTGTGGTGTTTATCTGGCTTTCTTAAAGATTTCCTCTTTGACCGCGTAGTCAGGGCTGCTGTTAGAAATCACAAGGCCCCGTACAGCCTACCTGACAGGGCCCCCCCCCCCAAAAAAAATATCAAATTGCTAAAATACAATGGTTGCAATGTTGTTTTGCAGCCATGGCAGAAATTATACTATTGCTACAGCCACCCCGTGACACCTGTTTTTATACCTTTTTTAAATTGCGGAATGTTCATTTTACTTTGTGAGACCGTGTTGCAACTGCGAGCCAAGTGTTTGGCTTGCAGTTGCAGAGCGGCCCCATTGAACTCATTAGGGAGTTTGATAGGTGGTGCTGCCGGTCAAACTACGCAGCCTGTGTTAAAAATGCGTCAGCTGTGTAGTAAACCATTGCAGCCACAGCATGTTTACAGCCCTGTCTGATGTATTGTTAGGATTTGGGTGTGCAGCCAGGCATGGTGGTAAATCCATGCCTCAGCTGCCCATGTGAAAGAGTCCTTAGGCTGCATTCACACTTTGCATTTCCTTAACATGTGACAAAATGCACAGGAAATGCATGCTTTGTAGTATATTTTATAAATGCACTGCAAACTTGCATAGTGCTTGTTGTGCCATTAATTGTTAATGGTACCCCAAAATCACTTAGCTAACTTGTGTTTTATCATACGGAATACTTGCAAAGCTGCACGACTGAAAAGAGCTTTCTATGGTGCGTTTGTCAAACGTAGGGCAGTCCATTCAAGTGAATGGGCTTCCCTATGTGTGCAAAACAGGCTAAAAAAATTATGAGCAGGAACATGTGTTCCCGCTATGCTAAGTGTGCATGGGGCTTCAGGGGTAGCATATACAAATGGTTGGTGCAGAAATCTGTCAGGTGGAGGAAGGGGTATACTCATTCACTCTAAGGTCAGTGTAGGTTCCCACTGGTAAAACGGGGTACTTTGCAGCAGTCAGTGGGCTTAAGCACTTCATGGCCATTCAGTGTGACCAAACCCCCATATCTTTGCATTTTTTGCTATATACGTTTAGATGCTTTTAAAATAGCCTGACAGGAGTATGTATCATGTGTGCGCTGTAACTTATAGATTTTTTGTTTGTTGGTCGTTACGAGCAGCACCATGCGTTTGGTAGGGTGTTCCCCCCAAATATCTAGTTTTTTTGTATGCTTCATGCTTGGGTCCTGACCAGACCTTTTTGGGTTGGTGAACTCCATCCTCCTTAATTAGCCCCAATCAGTGTCCACCTGATCCATGGGATGTGTCCTCTGGTCTCCCATAAAGAGAGGCGTTAGCTTCCATGGTTTAATAGATATGAGCATTCACTCTAAGGTCAGTGTAGGTTCCCACTGGTAAAACGGGGTACTTTGCAGCAGTCAGTGGGCTTAAGCACTTCATGGCCATTCAGTGTGACCAAACCCCCGTATCTTTGCATTTTTTGCTATATACGTTTAGATGATTTTAAAATAGCCTGACAGGAGTATGTATCATGTGTGTGCTGTAACTTATAGATTTTTTGTTTGTTGGTCGTTACGAGCAGCACCATGCGTTTGGTAGGGTGTTCCCCCCAAATATCTAGTTTTTTTGGGGTATACTCACTGTCCCCTAGCTCCAACACTGCAGTGGTAGTCAGTGTCTACCTGCAGTTCTAGGCTGACTCCTGGCACATTCTCCCCCTTTCTGAATGCTGAACTTTCTGCTGCTTCATTCCACTCACCCCCTTCCAGCAGAAGCACTACAATAACTAGCATCGCAGCTAGCACTGCAAGTTACAGTGCACACGGAGCATGGTGTGGGGGTTGGCAGAGCTCAGGACTCAGGGAGGAACAGACAGAGAACTTACCTTGATCTTTCCTTCCTCCTTGCAAGAGATAACACAGCCGATCTTAGGGGGGAGGGGAGGGGGAGTTTCAGGACCCGACAGTGGAAATGGCAGAGATAGACTCTTCAGCTGAGCTGTCCCTGCTGCCCCAAAATCGGAACACAGCCAGCATGGGACAGCTTGCTAAATAAAGGACCAGCTGTAACGGGCATCTTTATCCGGGCTTAGGGCGCTGTAGTTAGCCACGATCTGCAGGAGCGGGGCGGAGCTCCAAGATTAGGCGTCCATCTTGGAAGCTTCCGCGCATGCGCCGGAAATGTTACTTTTTAATATATTTATAAATGACATAGGGTCTGGGATTAAAAGTACCATTTCAGTCTTTGCAGATGCCCCCAAGCTATTCAGCGGAATAACATCCTTACAGGATGTTTCCAACTTATAAACCAATAATTGATGCTCTGTTTAATTGGGCAAATATGTGGCAAATGAGGTTTAATGTTGATAAATGTAAAGTTATGCACTTGGGGCTAAAAATATTCATGCACCATACATTCTACTGGGGGAATCAATGATGAAGGATCTGCGTTTTCTGGTAGATCATAGGTTTAATAATAGCATGGAATGCCAAGCTGTGGTTTACAAAGCAAGCAAAATCCTTTCTTGTAATAAAATAGGTATGGACTCCAGAGAGAGAGATTTAATTTTGCCCTGTACAAATCATTAATAACTTCATCTAGAATATGCAGTTCAGTTTTGGGCACCAGTTAACAAAAGAGATATTGGGGAACTGGAGAAAGTGCAGAGAAGGACAACCAAATGGATAAGAGGCATGGAGGAAGGATTAGCTGAACTGAAATGATTCTCTCTTGAGGAGAGGGTATTGAGGGGGGATATGATCAACAAGTGGTCCATATAGTGAACTCAGTGTAGTTATTCACTTTAAGGTCATCACAGAGGACAAGGGGGCACTCTTTATAAAGTGTCCAGTCTATTTGTCTTTGGTAAATCAACCCCTTTATCTAAACAGTTGTTAACTGGAGAACCTTGTGTTTTAAACAATTCCCGCCCGCGCCATAGCTGAATGACGGCTACAGCGCGGGTCTAAAATGCTGGGAGGCCGTCAATAGATGTCCTCTCCTTCGGCTTGCGCTGGGCGGGCTCGCGCCGCTGGCACACCCGCGTGCCGCCGCGTGAGCGTGCCCGTGGGTCGGGCGGACCCGATGTCCGCCGGAGACCCGCAATCTCCTCAGAGAGCCAGAACAGGGAGCCGCCATTGTAAACACAGTGGTTTCCTCTTCTGTGAGGGGGGCATGCCAGATCTACTGATCCCTGTCACTGGGATCAGTTAGATCTGTCATTCCCCTGCCAACCCCGCCCCCCCCCCCACAGTTAGAACACACCCAGGGAACACATTTAACCCCTTCACTGCCCCCTTAGTGTTAACCCCTTCCCTGCCAATGACATTTATACAGTAATCAGTGTCTATTTTTAGATCTGATGGCTGTATAAATGTCATTGGTCCCAAAAAAGTGTCAAAAACATCCGACATGTCCGCCGCAATATCGCAGTCCCGATAAAAATCGCAGATTGCCGCCATTACCAGTGAAAAATAAAAATAAATAAAAACTCCATAAACCAATGTCCGTAGTTTGTAGGCGTTATAACTTTTGTGCAACCCAATCAATATACGCCGATTGCGTTTTTTTTTACCAAAATTATGTAGAAGAATACATATTGGCCTAAAATGATGAATAAATTAGTTTTTTTTATTTTTGGATATTTATTATAGCAAAAAGTAAAAAATATTGTTGTTTTTTTCAAAATCGTTGCTTTTTATTCGCTTATAGCGCAAAAAATAAAAACCACAGAGGTGATCAAATACCACCAAAAGAAAGCTCTATTTGTGGGGAAAAAAAAGGAAGCCAATTTTGTTTTGCTACAATGTCGCACGACCGCGCAATTGTCATTCAAAGAGTGACAGCGCTGAAAATTGGTCCGGGCAGGAGGGGGGGTTTAAATGCCCAGTAAGGAAGTGGTTAATTCCTGTGTGGTCATTGGTGAGTGCTTATTTTATTTAGTCTGTTTTTGAAAAGGAGATAAGGAATGTTGGCTACCCTTTGAAGCTCTAAGTTTGGCAATACATTACAATTTTCTTACACATTTCTGTACAATTTTCTTTAGATTTACCTTCAACTATGTAGTGCAAGGGCATGTCAAATTGGATACTAGGGATGAGCCGGACACCCTCCCCGGTTCGTCTCGCACCAGAACATCGCGTACAGGCAATAAGTTTGTTTGAATACGTGAACCCTATTAAAATCAATGGGACTTGAGCAGGAAAAATCAAAAGTGCTAATTTTAAAGGCTTATATGCCTTTTTATTGCCATAAAAAGTGTATGGGGACCCGGGTACTGCCCTAGGGGACATGTATCAATGCAAAAAAAGTTATTGAAAATATCCTTTTTTCAGGAGCAGTGATTTTAATGATGATTTAAAGTGAAAAAAAAAATTAAATATTCCTTTTAATATCATGCCTGGGGGGTCCCTTTAGTCTGCCTGTAAAGTGGCACATCAGTGTGATGTTTAGAACAGTGCCACCGCAATATTAAAATCGCTCACGGCTGTAATGTATTGTCGTCTCCTGGCAATATAGATCAAAAATCACTGGAAAAATTTCCGTGGGGGTCCCCCCAAAATCCAAACCAGGCCCTTTTTTTAAAAATTTTGGTACAGGGTTTATTTATTTATTTTATTTCAGATACTTATATAGCGCAGTGAATTTACGCAGCGCTTTTACATATACATTGTACGTTCACATCAGTCCCTACCCTCAAGGACCTTACAATCTAAGGTCCCTAACTCACATTCATACATACACATATTATTGTCAATTTAGACAGGCTCTAATTAACCTACCAACATGTCTTTGGAGCATGGGAGGAAACCGAAGTAACCAGACGAAACCC
The DNA here is from genome assembly GCA_018402905.1 of Glandirana rugosa. NCBI lineage: Eukaryota > Metazoa > Chordata > Amphibia > Anura > Ranidae > Glandirana > Glandirana rugosa. The sequence continues at coordinate 107,185 of BLSH010116615.1, forward strand.
ACGCAGACACAGGGAAAACATGCAAACTCCAGGCAGGTAGTGTTGTGGCTGGGATTTGAACCAGTGACCCTTCGCTGCTAGGCGAAAGTACTAACCACTACACCACTATGCCGCCCCACCTTAACCACCTCAATACACTCTGTTATATATACTACACTGACTGCACCATATAGTCTGAACTATATACTACGGGGACTGCACTCTATAAAATTGTAATGACATGACCCAGTCAAACAGATGCAGAAAAAATTGGCCTTGGGTGTTGGTGGTGGCAGAACATTGTAAACCCTTGCAGTTACTCTCGCTGGAAGCAGAAACAGGCCCTGCAGTTGTAATTTATTTTAAAAATTGTAATGACATGCCCAATACAAACAGGTGCAGAAAAATTGGGCCTTGGGTGTTGGTGGTGGCAGAACACTGTAACATCTAGCAGTTACTCTTGTTGGAAGCAGTTGTAATTTATTTTAAAAATTGTAATGACATGCTCCAGTCAAACAGGTGCAGAAAAATTGGACATTGGGTGTTGGTGGTGGCAGAACTCTGTAAACCCTCGCAGTTACTCTTGTTAGGCGCATGAACGGGTCCTGTTGTTTTTTAAAAAGTTGTTATGACATGCCCCTGTAAAACAGGTGCAGAAAAATTGGGCCTTGGGTGTTGGTGGTGCCCTAAACACAAAATATTGTTGGAAGCTAGCATCATCAGTATCAGGGGCTTAATAGCTGCTGATCCAGGACTGATTCATTTTTCATATATGTGAGCCTATCAACGGACTCTGTGGACAGGCAC
>BLSH010116615.1:167529-188510 GCA_018402905.1 Glandirana rugosa
ATACAACCAATCAATGACACACTTGATTACATTCAAACTATACAATAGGAAAGGCATGCATGTATGGGGGAGGGAGCTGACCGGCAGGGAAGCCATGTGCTTCTCCTAACAAAGGCCACACAACCATTACCCCAGACATGCAGTAACCTGCCAGTTACAATGAACCCCTACCAAATACAGTTCTTATAAAACTATATTACATAAGGGTTATGCTACTGTTCCATTAAAGGGTAAATTACAACACAAAGGAATATGGCTGTAGATTTCTGTCACATTGATCAGATGCCACAGAAAGCCCACAGATCATTATCCTTACATAAAAGGCAATACTAATTCCATAAGGCAAGTAAACTGCCGCCAAGCAGATCGATCTGTACAGAAGACAGGGGCCCCCTGGTTGACGGTAATACACCCGCGCCACAGAACGTGCATTGCACCTCAAAGATCCAGACCAGCGTTTGCTCCAGTGATAACCGCACAGGGCGCCTGCTGTCCGGGATGATCGGGCGGTAGCGTGTAATTATCAATTGATGGAAGATATCCATTGTATTGGCCTTTCCTCAGTATCGGTTAAAGCCATATTCGCTGTACACAGCGAATACCGGTAAACCAACACTGGGAGACACTGTGACAATACATAATACACCCTACATTTCTACAACACATGGCATAATGTAAAAAATTTCAAGGAGTACTTTTTCAAGGCACTGTACCCCCTATTCGTTTACCTGGGCTGGGGTCAGATATCTTGGGGTCCCTATAAATTCCAATAAGTCACTCCCCACCACTGTAGACCCTAACATCCCTTTTGAAAGTGAGAATTAAGACCCTCACCCCTACCCACAGGAACAGGGTACCTTGCAAAGGGGGGAGGATTTGACAGAAATGACAGCGGCCATTGAACCTTTAGGCGGACCCCTCACCATTTTTTATTAAAAAATAGAAACACAACGCTTCCAAATGTATTTCCAAAGTCAATCAGAATGTACAGCAATGCAGATCCTCTTCAATCCTGATGATATGCTGCTTGATGTTGTTGACTCCCACCATCTGACAATGTTCACAACAGGAAAATGACAGATTCCTGGCTGGCTGCTGTATCTAAACAAACTGGCTGATCATTTGGGGGTTCAGACTGTGCAAATATGGCCAGTTTCTTTGACCGTTCACCAAACTGCTCATCCCCAATGTTGAACTAACGTAGACATGAAATATGAAGAAAGCATATCCCTCTATTGTGTTTACTTGTCTCCATACAGAGCACTAAGAATAATCTCTGTCTGCTGCCTCATTTCTCTACTATCTGCATGAATCACTTCTGATAATTTTTTTTTCTTTTTTTTATATATATATTCTCTATTTAGATAAGTATATAAAGTGTCATCATTCTAGAATTTTAGACCATTACCAAGAACAAACCAGATATTAACAAATTCCAAATTAAATTACCTTTGGCTAAACATTTGAGAAAAAAATAGCCTAAACACATTTACCACTAATATGCTCTTTAGCCATTTTTTCAGCTACTGTACCATAGAATGTTTACCCTTTCCCCTTCTCCCTACTCCCCCTCCCCTCCCTCCTCTCTTCACCTCGATTACCATCGCAGTTAGAGTACATAATTATTCCATTTGCTTTTCCAGAGGAAAAAAAAAAACGAAATCCCCCACCCCCTCCTCTCCCACCTCTCACTCAGATTTGGTAAATCACCTCTCCTCTTCACTACCCTCCCTCTAATTAAACAGGGACCCGGTCTTTATACAGGCAATATGGAGTCCAGGTCCTCCAATATTTTTCCCCCTGATCTTTCATTAACATTGTAAGTTCTTCCATCTCCTTTTGTTAGATAAGGGAGTATTGTGGAGTAAATATGCTACCGGCTTCTTCAGAGACACACCTGTCAGCTCTTTAATCACTTGTTCTACCATGTCCCAAAGGTCACTCAACTCTGAGGAGTCTGGGTCTGAGGAAACCTACGATGTAAAATTGATGGAGCTTGATACCATCTTGTGAGGAGTTTTAAACCCCCTTTCTGATATATGCTCGCTACTGAAGCCTTATGGGCAAACAATACAATTCTATCTTTTTGCCTTTGCGGAAAATTCATTTGTAGATCTGTTTCCCATTGTTGCAGAAATGGAGATTCTGTGGGGCACTGGCGATTACCAACACAGCGTACAGGTATGATAATGAGTGTTTCAATGGCTCCCCTGCAAGACAAGTCTGCTTGAACATGGTCAGGTCTCTTATCACAAAACCCCTCTCCGGGAAAGTTCGGAGATATGCACCCAGCTGCGCACTCTAGAGGAAGTCCAAATTGTGGAGAACTTCGTACCAATTTCATTGTTTGTCATGGGCCGGTTGTCTTGACAGAAATACAACAGACAGGAGGTGCCCTGCCGCATAATTATCTCAAATTGGCTATCATTCGTTCCAGCTTGAAAAGATGGGTTGCACAGAATTGGTATTAGAGGACTAGAAGAAGGTGAGAGGTCAGTATATTTATACACCGACCTTACCAACTTAAGAGTAGCTTCCACCAGAGGTTGTTGGCTAGCCTCTATTGGGATAACATCCCTTGAAATCCAGGGAAGTCCGGCTAGCAGCATACCCACTGTAGCCTGTTCTAAACGTACCCATTGTTTTTTTTTTCCTGTTGGGCACATCAATCAAGCACTCTGGATAAATGTACTGCTTCATGGCATTTTATTGGATCTGGTAAACCAATGCCACCTTTTGATTTAGGAAGTGTCGAAATACATCTACGCACCCTCGCTGGTTTATCCGCCCAGGTAAACTTCAAAAATCTTGCATGTACAGCCTTTAAAAAGCCCTGCGGTAATTCAATTGGTAGTGGCTGCAACAGATAGTTCAATCGAGGCATAACATTCATTTTAATTGCATATGTCCATCCAAACCAATTCCTTATCCCATTTATGGAGATCTAGTTGGAACAGTGGAGAAAAATGAAGTTAAAAATTTTTATGCAGATTAATCGGGATGTTAGTTCCCAGGTAATGGATACGTTTTTCTGACATCAAGAGAAAAAAGTGACAGGGAGGGAACTCCAGCAGATTGACAGCCTCAGCTCTGTTCCCGTGCGCTGTGTGAAGGGTGGTGGGTCTCTTCCCTTCAATCCGCACTCCAAACTCTTCTCATTGAGCACTGCAGTTTGTCATTTCAGCTTTCTGATCCTTTTGTCTGATAGCTCAGACAAGCTTTGTAAATTCTGGAATTTGAATGGCTGCAAACAAGAGAGGGCAGCAGATAAACAGGTAAAATTTATGTACAGGGATTTGTTTCATCTCTGTGTATCACCTGAGGCCAATCACTTCACTGGGTATATATGAGTGTTTACAACCACTTTAGTCCAGAGTTTAGGCTGGAGTAAACGCCCATGTATGATGTTTACCTACAGGCAGGGGCGTTGCTAGGTGGGAAAAAGACCAGGAGCTCTAGCCCGAAGAAATGCAGCGTGCGAAGCCCACCGTGGCAAAAACCAAGTGTGGGCGTGGCTTAAAGGGCTTGGCTTTAGGGTGTGTGGCTCGCGTCTGAGATGAACGGAGGGATGGAGGAAGGAAGAAAGAAAGAGATAGGGAGGGAAGGAAAGAGAAGAGAAGGAAGGAAGGAAAGAAAGAGGGATGGAGGGACAGCGGGCCCAGATCCTACATCACAATAGCAATATGTGTATTCCAGAAAGCTTAACAATCAGCAAATAAAGATACTCCGTACACCTGATGTTGGCGCTTCAATCATCCCGGCACCATGGTTGGTATGGTGTCAGGATGATTGAAGTGCATCATTTCTATTATTACATTGTAATATAAAACAAAATAGTTCAACTCAACATAATGCAGAAGAGAGCCCCGATCACGTCACTTGCCACTGTCGCTTGCTACCAGATGCCATTAGGTGTCCTTCTTCCATCATGTGCCCCCAGCGAAGTCCTTCCTTCCATCAGGTGCCCCCAGCGGAGTGTCCCTCCTTACATCATAGGTATTCCCCAGCGGAGTACCTCCTTCCATCAGGTGCCCAAATGGAGTGCCTCCTTACACAGGTGTCCCCAGCGGATTCCCTTCTTACATCACAGGTGTCCCCAGTGGTGTGCCTCCTTACACAGGTGTCCCCCAGCAGAGTGCCTCCTTGCACAGGTGTCTCCAGCAGAGTGCCTCCTCACACGGGTGTCCCCCAGGCCAGCAGAGTGCCTCCTTACACAGGTGTCCCCAGCACCAGCAGAGTGCCTCCTTACACAGGTGTCCCCAGCGCCAGCAGAGTGCCTCCTTACATAGGTGTCCCCAGCACCAGCAGAGTGCCTCCTTACACAGGTGTCCCCAGCGCCAGCAAAGTGCCTCCTTACATGGGTGTCCCCAGTGCCAGCAGAGTGCCTCTTTACACAGGTGTCCCCAGCACCAGCAGAGTGCCTTCTTACACAGTTGTCCCCAGGGCCAGCAGAGTGTCTCTCCTTACTTTATAGGAGATAGGTGATGTGGGGGGGCAGTGAGAGATGATGTCATCTCTGCTCACCCACCCAGCTCATTTGCGGCTCTGTAAAGCTGCCCGCCCGTTGCTCTGTACAGCCGCCCGTTCGCGGCTCGGTACAGCCACTCTCCCGTGGCTCTGTCAAGCCACTCACCCGCGGCCCTGTCAAGCCGCTTGCGCGCGGCTCTGTCAAGTCGCCCGCCTGCTGGGCGGGAGACTTGACAGAACCGCAGGCCCGCTATTAGGGACTCCTTGGGACACTCGGGGCTGTGGCCAAAACATTCGGGCTGCAGTCCTAATAGCCACCCCCTGGTGACGCCCCTGCCTACAGGTAAGCCTATAATAAGGCTTACCTATAGGTACAATAAATATCTCCTAAACTTGCACCGTTTAGGAGATAATTACTTTACTTTTTCTAATAGGTGTCCCTCGTTCCCATCTTAAAAAGTTGGGAGGTTTGAATATGTGTTACATAATTCAAGAAAGTAAATGTGTGGGGATCTTTACAAAGTGAGTTTACAAACTTCAAGATCATTCAGATTAATAGATGTAGGCTAGAAATAATGAAATATAATGTAGAAATAAATATATAATTTTACTTGTTGACCATAGTTATGCTTCACAAAGCCTGTATGTTCTATGTGTGCAAAAATTAGCTTTTATGAACGTATCTTTTTCATGTGTAAAGGGGTTCTTGGAGGAGAGTTTCTAGCAGAAGATGCATAAGCACAAGAGACACATCCTACTGACTGTGAGTTATGTCCCTTGTGCTGATTTTCACTCTTTTTCTTTTTTTTTTTAACAGCACTTAGACTTTATTATCTAACATTTTTAGCATTAGGAGTGAAGTACAGTGCAGAGCTGGAATGAGATCCCCATGGAGTTTTGACAAATAAATCGATATACATATGCAACAGAAAATCCTAATGTACTCAATATATTCACTTAATAGTATGAATGCTATGAATTTATGTATGTGCTACCCTGGACTATCTCTTGGAATTACATCTGTTAACTGAATGCAAGTAAGAAAAAGTTTGAATGGCATTGGCAATGTTAACACAGTCAGCTGCACTCCCACGGGTCTCACAGTGGCACTTATAGTGTAAATGGATAAAATACATTAAAGCATGAATACAACTTTGGCCTAATAACTTGCTGTTTTGTATTCATGTAGAGAGAAGGTGCATTTTTTTTATCAAGCTCATTTAAATGAAACTTTTAAGAAAGAAATACAGATCTATTGAAATCCTTCTGAAATTGTTTATTGCCTGGCTCTCTGATTTGCTGACCCAAAACCAGTTTGCAAATTAGAAGGTCAGAGTTAAGTCAACATTTCTGATCTGCAGTGTCACTTTATCAGTATGGGGAAAAGGTGCAGCTCCTCCAGGCCCACTGATCCAGGGAGCCTACCAGACTCAGAGCCATTTGTAGCCCTAGGCGAGCCAGCATTACCTCATAGTGTCAGGTACTGGAGGTTAGCAAAAGCATCTCCTTGATATATCAGTGGCCCTTTTTGTTTTATGTATAACACCCCCAGGCCCAGCTGGTTTAGTAGACCCAGCCACATATACCTGTAAGCATACCTTAATGAGTGCCATTGTTTCCTTTGAGAGGAGCTGATTTTGCTCTCATATGTAAATGAGTTTGTCAGTTAGTCAGAATATACTGAATATAGTGCAGCCGCTGATTGACAAAAGTTTTCCAACATTCTTGTTTGACAGAAGTCGATCTAATGGTCAACTTCAATGGGCCCACAGGGATTGCCACACATGGATAGAAATTCAGAAGGTTCCTTCTGCACCAGCTGAATTTCGATCCATCTATGGCCAGTTTATGAAAAATTAGCCATTGGAACAGGAAGACAGCCAGCAGCTAGCATTTTCAAATAAGTGGTCAACAACATCTTCCATATTTTCTCAATATGGATCAGCTTCCATATTTTCCCAATACAGATTTCCTTTAACCAGTTCAGATCCGTGCTATATTCAAAAGGATGTCCGCCCTTGTGCAAGCTCCCGGCGCGCACTCACAGGCGGCAGTGGCGCGTGCAGCTGCCGCATGCTGCGTGGGCGTGCCTGCGGGTCGGGCAGACTCGATGTGTGCTCGTGACCCGCGATCGCCTGTCAGAGCTGCAGAACGGGGAACCGCCGATGTAAACACTGCGGTTATCCATTATGTGAAGGGGGACATGACAGATCTACTGATCCCTGTCACTAGTATCAGTTAGATCTGTTATGTCCCTGCCAGCCCCGCCCCCACACAGTTAGAACACATGCAGGGAACACAGTTAACACCTTCACTGCCCCCTTAGTGTTAACCTCTTCCCTGCCAATGACATTTATACAGTAATCAGTGGACATTTAAATTTCTGACCGCTGTATAAATGTCATTGGTCCCAAAAAAGTGTCAAAAATGTCCGACATGTCCTCCCCAATATCAAAGCAGATCGCCGCCATTACTAGTAAAAAAGAAAATAATAGTAATAAAAACACCATAAATCAATTCCCATAGTTTTTAGATGCGATAAAGTTTACGCAAACCAATCAATATACCCCGATTGCGATTTTTTTTTACCAAACATATGTAGAAGAATATATATCGGCCAAACCCAATGAATATTTTTTTTTTTTATATATATAGATTTTTTTTGGATTTGTATTATAGTAAAAAGTAAAAAATATTGTTCTTTTTTCAAAATCGTCGCTTTTTGTTTGTTTATAGCACGAAAAATAAAAACCGCAGAGGGGATCAAATACCACCAAAAGAAAGCTCTATTTGTGGGGAAAAAATTATAAAAATTTTGTTTGGGTACAATGCCGCACAACCGCAATTGTCATTCAAATTGCGACAGCGCTGAAAGCCGAAAATTGGTCTGGGCAGGAGGGGGGTTTAAGTGCCCAGTAAGCAAGTGGTTAAATTCCACCTTTTGGACCATGTTATATGTTACACTGTTTTTTGGGGTAACATGGTGCAAATGAAAGCCACTCCTTAACCTCCTCTGTAACACCTTTAAATTTAAAATTCACACAGGGCTCCGCTCACAGAGGAGCCACATTATTTGTTCACAAGTATCTATGCATGAATGAATTACAGGTCCCATCTTCCACCACTCAATAGAACATGAGTGCAGTGAACACTGCATTCATAGTCCATTGACAGTTTCTTCAACTCTTTAAGGCAGCCCATAGATGAGTCAGTTTTTTTTTTCAACCAGCGTATTGAACAAAAGAAAATTGGCTTGATTCCCCCATCCACACACAAAATGTGAATAGGGGAATCCTCCCTGCTGAGCTATTGTATTCTGGCAGTGGGGAGACCTCCCCACCATCAGAATACACTGATCTGTGTTACAAGATATAGCTCGCAGTGCTGATCAAGCAGGGAAAAACCAACAGGGCAGTTGTACGGGAGTTGATTGGTAGATTGACTTCTGTATCTCCTTGCCCATACATGGATTAAAATTCAACCAGTACCTTCTGAACCAGCCAAATTTCAATTCTTTCAATTTCAATGTATGGCTGGCTTAACTACCGTGGAACAGACACAGGCCCGGACTGGCCATAGGGCACACCGGGCATATGCCCGGTGAGCCGCGGCTTGACTCGCCACCGGGCCAGGGCCTGACTCGCTGCCCTTCTAATCTGCCGCTGGCCTCTCCCCGGAGAGGGCCGCAGGCATGTCCTTCTGGGTGGGTCCCCAACACCCACTCCCAAGGCAGCCGGGCTGCTCCATGGGACCTCACCACGGCCAGTTAAGCGGCCATCCGGCCAAGACGGCCGACTATTCGGCTCAGGAAGGGGGGGTGGAATGTCAGGTGACAATGAAGGGGTAGGAGCTGCATGCACGAGTCCCTTGTGCCTGATGCCGCACCAGGGCACCTGGACAGTAAAAAAAGTAAGTGATGTCTGAGGCTGTCTCTTTGCAGGTCTGAGGCTGTCTCTTTGCTGGTCTGGGGCTGTCTCTTTGCTGCTAATGGGGATGTCTCTTTGCTGGTCTGAGGCTGTCTCTTTGCTGGTCTGAGGCTGTCTCTTTGCTGGTCTGGGGCTGTCTCTTTTTTTTTCCAAAATAATTTTTATTGAAAGTTTCAAAAAGATACATGGTATCAGATACAACAATGTGTACATTTATACAGAAGGTTATGTCAAATATGGTTACATAACATAAATCTCCCATCACCTTCTTAAATTTTATGAGCTATGTAGGAGTAACATCATCCCGACCATGTGGACCAGTCTCCCATATTATACATTATGTAGTATTCCTGAGAAAGGGGGGGAGACATTGGCAGAAGAAGGCTTCTTGTAAGGCCATTGTGTTGGGGCAAAAATGCTCCCAAAGCACTATGGGGGGTGCGGCTCGGCCCGTCCCTCCCACTCCCCGTCCGGGGTCATGCTGCGCGGGGGTTATCCCTCCACCCTCCTCTGTATTCTCCATCAAGCCCATTATACCTTATACTTAGCAGAAGTTACACTCTACCGTTCCAAGCTCGTCTGGTACATGGTCCGGCATGTCTTATTTAATAGGGAACAAAGGAAACAAAGAGACACCCCCTAACAATACTGGGGCTGTCTCTTTGCTGGTAATGGGGCTGTCTCTTTGGTGGTCTGAGGCTGTCCCTTTGCTGGTCTGAGGCTGTCTCTTTGCTGGTCTGAGGCTGTCTCTTTGCTGGTCTAAGGCTGTCTCTGCTGGTCTGGGGCTGTCTCTTTGCTGGACTGGGGCTGTCTCTTTGCTGGTCTGAGGCTGTCTCTTTGCTGGTCTAAGGCTGTCTCTTTGCTGGACTGGGCTGTCTCTTTGCTGGTCTAAGGCTGTCTCTTTGCTGCACTGGGCTGTCTCTTTGCTGGTCTGAGGCTGCCTCTTTGCTGGTCTGAGGCTGTCTCTTTGTGGGTTTGAGGCTGTCTCTTTGCGGGCCTGGGACTGTCTCTTTGCTGGTCTGAGGCTGTCTCTTTGCTGGTCTGGGGCTGTCTCTTTGCAGGTCTGAGGCTGTCTCTTTGTGGGTCTGGGACTGTCTCTTTGCGGGTCTGAGGCTGTCTCTTTGCGGGTCTGAGGCTGTCTCTTTGCTGGTCTGGGGCTGTCTCTTTGCTGGTCTGAGGCTGTCTCTTTGCTGGTCTGGGGATGTCTCTCCTTTGCTATATGTAGATGTCTCTTAGCTGGACTTGGATGTTTCTCAGAATATCCTGTCATCCACCACCCGTGCGAACACCTGCCTTACTGCCCCCCCCCCCCCCCAATAGGGCTGCCCAGTCTAAAATGCCCAGGCCTATTTTTTGTCCCAGTCCGGGCCTGAAAGAATCTGCAGGAAACTGCCATTGCACTCACAGTTGTAATGCTTTGCAGGCTGATTAAAAAAAAAAAAAAGGAGATTGCACATTTCTTTTCTGCAAATATATATGCATCACCTAGATTGTAAGCTCTAATGAGTAGGACCCTCTGATTCCTCCTGTATTGAATTGTAGTGTAACTGTACCATCTGCCCTAATAAAATGCTGCACAAACTGTTGGCTCTATATAAATCCTGTATAATAATAACAATATGATTTTTGTAAACGGTGGACTTAAGCTTTAACAAGACAAACTATTGCTAAATCATTGTATCCAAACAAAATGAATTGTTCTATAATTTGACAAAAAACCTTGAAATATGATTGGTTGCAATAGGTTACTGATTTCTGCACATCAAATTAGCTTTTTACATATATATAATATGCCTAACAGTAGTGTGAGCTGTTCCTTCTGTACAAACAGAATGTAATTCTTTCGGAACGTACGTTCTAAAATTCAATTTGTATACACCAGGGGGCACTGTTAAATTAAAGTTACTTCTTGATAAAACTTAGCAGAGCAATAACGAAAACTAGGTAAGATTAAATAATAACTGTAAAAATGAAATCCCTCCCTATTCTAGATGTTTTAATGTAAAATGCATCATTTTCTCAAACATATGTAAAAACATTTAAAAAAAAACCCATTTTAGAATCCTATACAGTTTGATACAATTGATAGTGTTAGAGTATATTTATCATATACAGCAGGTTAAAAATATGTTTCAATAAAATGTCAACTTGCAAGCTTACTTAAAGCTGAACTTTATGCAGCTATGAAAAACATGCATTACCATAACCATTATTCCATCATTACATTTATTGCTTTCATTTAAGGTAGTGTAAGCACCTGCATATAACCTGGTATCAGCCACTCAGCAAAGCATGAGTGTGAGAGGAAGATGCAAGAGTAGGAGATAATTGGTTCATGTGCTGACCAGGGGCATGCTGATAGAAGGAGAAAACAGAGTGACAGATAGATGAGCTGTGCTGATTCTGCAGTCATTCTCTAGTCACAAGACAGAGGTGGGTTCAAGACAGTCTGAATTCAAAGGAAGTGGGTTGGCCATCACACGGAGGGCATCTTGGAGCAGAAAAGAAGAACTGCAGGAGGGAGCTCTGTATTAAAGTGAATATTGCAACAAAATCTGATCTTTATTTTATTTTATCTTTTAATAGGCTATTCATTTTTATCTAATTAATTTTAGCTGGAGTTCTGCCTTAAAAGAGTCAGGCACAAAAATTCAATGAGCAGCTAAAATTACCTACTGTAATATTTTGGTTTTCAGTAAAATAAAGCACCAGCATTGGACTAAGATTCTCATTAACAGTAATCTGAAAAGCCTTCCTGTGACTTTGAACCTTCTTTGTTCACTGCATGTACTACTAACAATTGCAAGCAGCATCATTTAGATCAGGTATCATAAAATGGCAGACCTGGGTCTGGACCCCAGGCGAATGACAGTCCTATCCAGACTTCAGCTCTGCCACTTAGCAGCCTGGTTGTGCTCTTCTGGTTTATAACCTCCTCTCCCCCCTCCCTTAGCTTTCATCAGTTGGTAGACAGAAGGTGCTGCATGTCTAGACAGAGGGCAGGAATGTCCAAATTTTAAAGTCTACAAGCCAGTGATTTATTGCTAGGATGTGGTCTGGTCCTGGCAACCAATCACCTGCCAGTCCTGCTCTCTGTCGATTGGGATACAAGAAAGGGGTGCTGTGGAGGGGACTGATATGCATGAAAATGGGGTGGTGTTGTGAAGGGGACTGGGATGCATGGAAAAGGCAAGGGAGGAGGTTGTGAAAGGGACTGGGATACAAGAAAGGGGGGCTGTGAAGAGGCCTGGGGTGCAAGGAAAGGAGGGGGCTGTGAAGGGGACCGGGATACAAGAAAGGGGGACTGGGATTTAAGGAAAGGAAAGCAGGGGAGGGGACTGGGTACATGGAAAGGGGGGCTGTGCAGGGCACTGGTATGCATGGAAAGGGGTGACTGTGGAGGGGAATGGGATGCATGGAAATGGGGGGTGGGCTGTGGAGGGGACTGGGATGCATGAAAAGGGGGGTCTGTGAAGGAGACTGGGATGCACGGAAAGGGGGGGGTCTGTGAAGGGGACTGGGATGCATGGAAAGGGGGGGCTGTGAAGGGAACTGGGATGCAAGGAAAGGGGAGCTGTGAAGGGGACTGGGACACAAGGAAGGCTGGGCTGTGAAAGGGACTGAGATACAAGTGGGGGGGGGGGCAGCTGTGAAGACAACTGGGATGCAAAGAAAGGGGAGGGGCTGTGAAGGGGACTGGGATGCAAGGAAAGGGGGCTATGATGTAAGGTGAGGGCCCTTATGTGAAGGGAATTGGGTTGTAAGAGGGACACTGTGATGTCAATGGGTGACAAGTCAGTAATTTGTTGCTAAGACATGGGGCGTCAGTCCTAGTAACCAATCACCGGCCTGTTAACAGGAAAAGTTGGGCAGTCCCGACCACTGTCCAGACATGCCATGCCTTCTGCCTAGTAACTGTTGTGTAAGGTAGGATAAGGAAGGTTGGAGAAGGTCTATGATTGGAAGCGCGGAATGTGATGTAAGGGAGGGGGCTTTCATTTAAAGGGGATTGGGGGGGTGTAAAGAAGGGGGTACTGTGAAAGGGACTGGAATACAAGAAAGGGGCACTGTGAAGGGGTCTGGGATGTACGGAAGGGGAGGCTGTGAAGGGGACTGGGATACAAGAAAGGAGAGGGGCTGTGAAAGGAACTGGGATGCATGAAAAGGAAGAGGGTTGTGAAGGAGACTGGAATACAAAAAAGCGGGCTGTGAAGGGGACTGGGATGCAAGGAAGTAGAGGGGCTGTGAAAGGGACTGGGATGTAAGGAAGAGGGCTGTTATGAAAAGGGAGTTAGGGTGTAAAGAAGGGGCTGTGATATGAAGTGGGAGCTAAGGACAAAGATGTAAAGGGCGCACTGTAATGTAAAACAGAGGCTGTATTGTAAAAGTGGGCAGTGTAATGCAAAGGGATGCTGTGATGTGCAGGGATGTTGTTATGTAAAAAGGAGTTGTATCGTAAAAGGGGGGGCTGTGATGTACAGAGGGGGGCTCTGTGATGTAAAAGGGGGCATTATGTTGTAAAGGGGAGACTGTGAAGTGAAGAGGGCTGTGATATAAATGGGAACCATGAGGTAAAGGGGAGGACTGATGACACCAATGTAAAGGGGAAACTGTGATATATGGGTTGAGGAGGGGCAGTAATATGAAAGATCTGGGTCACCGCACAAGTATGAGACTTGGACCTCTGCTGAAAGAAAATTTTACTGGCCAGATCTTTGAAATTTTTAATTCCATACCCCTGATCTACATTGTTTACCGTGTGACAATACAGCTACAGTTTCTAAAGGGTCAAAATCAAAATGTCATGCATTTTTCACAGTTTGTTTCAATTTCATGTTTTTTTCCTTATTTGTGAATCCTTTTTGTTGCTTTGTGGCCATATTAAATGTTCTGGTTTTTGCTAGATACCTAAATAGTTTAACATAGATACTGTAATTGTCTTATTGTAATCATCGAAAATACCAGTTTGATTTTTTCCTAGTTTTTGTCAGCAACAATTCACCACACTTTTCCTTGTAATTTATTATTCTTACTTGGAAAATATGGTAGTATCTTTATTATTGTGACCAGACAAAATGTTCTCTCTTTCTCTTTTTTCTCTTTTTTCTCTCTTTTCTCTCTCTCTTCCCTCTTTCTCCTTTCTCTCTCTCTTTTCTCTCTTTCTCTTTCGCTCTCTCTTTTCTCGCTTTCTCTCTTTTTCTTTTCTCCTTCTTTTTCTCTTTTCTCTCTTTCTCTTTTCTCGCCTTCACTCAAAATAAAAATAAATAAATAATAATCTTGTACTATACATATCTTTTACATTGAACATATTTTTTGCACTCTCTTTAATATGACAGTTGAGCTGAGCAAATATATGACTTTATCTTAGATACATTTACAGGATGTTTCATATTGCACATAGAATTCATTATCATGAGGTACTCTCCGGTTTGACTGGTAGAGATTTTTATTCAATATACAGTACAGTTTCCTGAGTGTGGTGTGCAAAGCCTCATATTGTGTTTGACTGGGGGTTTGTTTCCAATGGTTAATACAGGTGACCTTGCAAAAAAGGGGTCAGAGTACATGCACGCTTCGTGATGTACGAGCTCTGAACCTTATGCATATATGTTTTGGCGGAATAGATGGTTCGAGGTCATGGAGCCTGCTCACCAGCAACTTGCTGGACCCCCAGAGGGGTACGTTGAGGTTTTGAAAGGATGGGAGTGCCACACCAGCTTTTAAAAGTTTTTTTATTATGGAACAGCCTGTTCCATAATAAAAAATCTTTTAAAAGTCTGTGCAAGCTGGTGTGGCGCTCCCATCCTTTCAAAACCTCAAAAGAGGGGTCAGGGAAAAGAACAATCAAAGATTTTCCAGTTCAGAAAACACTGAAACTGCGATAGGGGGAATATAACATTGGGGAGTTCAAATCGGAGAGAGTGCACATTTCCAACAGAGAGAACATTTTTTGCTGTAATCATTAGGGATACATTCATTTGTTAACACACGTTTAGGTGTCATGTGTCATTATTTTCTTTTTTTTTTCCACGTCACAGATTGTTGGTCATCCAACCAGACTGCCCATAATTTGAAGTATTTCTGATATAAGTCTTTAAAGTGGTTGTAAACTTAAAAAAAAAAACCTGTAAGGCATTGCATACTAGCTCATTATGAAATACTTACCTTAGATCGAAGCTGTTGCAGCGGTCCCTGCACACCGATGTGACCGGTGACATGTCTCCCAGAGTTATTTCTGGGTTCGCGGACTCTGCCACTGTGATTGGCCGGAGCCGCGATGACATCACTCCCGCGCATGTGGCAGTGACGGCACATGTGGATACAGTGAATATCTCCTAAACTGTGCATGTTTAGGAGATATTCACGGTACCTACAGGTAAGCCTTATAATGGGCTTACCTGTAGGTAAAAGTGTAGTAACTAGGTTTACAAGCACTTTAAGTATGAGGCTGGATTCACACATTTGCAGGGCATTAACCACTTGCCATCTGGCCTTTCCTGACACTTTGCTCCTACATGTAAAAAACTTTTTTATGGTTCACATTTATTTTTGGTAAAGTATTCTGTGGCACAATGATGTAAAGGTTAGAACTTTCGCCTAGTAGCTAAAGGGTCGCTGGTTCGAATCCCAACCATGACACTACCTGCCTGGAGTTTGTATGTTCTCCCTGTGCCTGTGTGGGTTTCCTCAGGGTACTCTGGTTTCCTCCCACACTCCATAGACATGCTGGTAGGTTAATTAGATCCTGTCTAAATTGGCCCTAGTATGTGTATGTATGAATGTGAGTTAGAGACCTTAGATTGTAAGCTTCTTGAGGGTAAGGACTGATGTGAATGTGCAATGTATATGTAAAGCACTGCGTAAATTAACAGCGCTAAATAAGTGCCTGAAATAATTAATAAAAAAGTAAGTAATTTTTGTAAATCCCATCTAATATCAACTCTTTATATAAGTACCTGAAATAAATAAATAAAATAAACATGTAAGCTATTGATTACATACTGTCAATAGCTAGGGTCCTTTGAGCACTCATTTAATTTAACCTCTCTGTGAACCTGTACCATCTAAAAAGGAGTTGGCAACAGTAAGGCCTCATACACACGGGCGTATGAAAAAAAATAAGCAAAACGTTGGGCCTGACGTTAGGGAAAAATCAGAGTTTTTTTTCGGTGTTTTGCATCGACGTTAGTGAGCATTAATGTGCGTTAGTGAGCGTCGGCGTCAATAGACGTTTTTAAAAAAAAAAACATTCATCTGCTATTTTTTAACCTGAAAATGCCGGCGTCAAAAATGCTGGTTAACGTTGGTATGGCGTTAGTGAGCGTTTTGCCGGCTCAGCGCCACACTAATCTCACACCCTACTCACCAGACATCCAGAATCCCTATTACGGAGATCATTAGCTCCCAGATAAGATGGAAATGCCAGCAGGTGCAGGTACAGGTCTTCCACTAGTGGTAATAGGTGCTCCAAGTTCCCGATTCGCCGACTGCACTCCTCCTGCGTTCCAACAACACTTTCTGGTGTTGTTTTCATTGGCATTTGTTGTTTTATACCTAGTGGTTTTACACTATGGAAGCCTCCCATTCTTTTTACATATCAGGAACCTGGAGCACCTATTACCAATAGTGGAAGAAACAGTGCCTGCTGTTATTTCCATCTTATCTGGGCGCTAATGATCTCCGTAATAGGGATCCTGGATGTCTGGTGAGTAGGGTGTGAAATTAGTGTGTCCCCTTTCGGTGGAGGATCTCTGTCACCCTGTACCTGCAGCTATTACCACCTTACCTAGGCGCATATGAACTCTGTAACAGGGATCCCACATGTCTGGCGAGTAGGGTGTGAGAATCAGTGTGTCCGCTCTTGGTGGAGGATCTCTGTCACCCTTTCTCCCTTCAGATGGTCCATTGATTGCACGGATATTTACAAACACAAGATATTTGATATGAACTTTAACAATTTCATGGCACTTTAATGATTTAATTTATGTATATGATCAACAGCACAAATCTGATTATATATTACAAAATGTTTTCTATATAATATCATAATCTATAATTATTGCACTGTCACTACTATCAAGTAAAAATCTATGCACATTGCACTTTTTAATTTTGCGCAGGTTTTTCTTTTGGTTTTCTCTCTTTTGTACTTCTCCTGGGGATCACAGGAGTGCAGATCTTTCTACACTCCTGTGACCTGTTTTCAATTATGGACTAACCCAAGTTAGCATCACCCCTGGTATAGAGTGTCTTTGGAAACCTTACAGAAAGGTTTCTTCACAGTTACAGCTGTGAAAATGTGGAATAGACTCCCTTGAGAGGTGGTTCTGGTCAGCTCATTAGATTGCTTTAAAAAAAGCCTGGATTCTTTCCTTAACCACTTGCTTACTGGGCACTTAAACCCCCTCCTGCCCAGACCAATTCTCAGCTTTCAGAGCTGTCGCACTTTGATTGACAATTGCGCGGTCATGCAACAATGTACTCATATGAAATTTTTATCCTTTTTCACACAAATAGAGATTTCTTTTGGTGGTATTTAATCACTGCTGGGCTTTTTATTTTTTGCTAAAAAAAAAAAAGACCGAAAATGTTTTAAAAAAAAAAGTTTCATAGTTATAAAATTTTAAAAATAAATAAGTAATTTTCTCCTTCATTGATGCGCGCTGATGAGGCTGCACTGATGGGAACTGATGGACACTGATAGGCTGCACTGATGGGCACTTACAGGCTGCATTAATGGGCACTGATATGCTGCACTCATGGGCACTGATGAGGTGGCACTGGCGGGCACTGATAGATGGCACTGATGGGCGGCACTGAAAGGCACTGGTGGATGGCACTGAAGGGCACTGATGGGTGGCACAGATAAGTGCCACTGATGGGCACTGATGGTTGGCACTGATGGGTGGCATTGATGGGCACTAGTAGGCACTGGTAGGCGACACTGATTGGCAGCACTGACAGGTGGCACGGATGATAAGGCACTGTTAGACACTGGTTGGCAGCACTGATGGGCATTGATAGGTGGCACTGGTGGGCATTGATAGGTGGCACTGGCCCGCACTGATAGGTGGCACTGATGTTTACCTGTAGGTGGCACTGGTGGGCATTGGTAGATGGCACTGGAGGGCACTGCATAGCAGCAGTGCCTCTCCGTGTGCGAGACTGATGTCCCCGTGTCTATCGCCGGAGATCTGCTTTTTTCCCCCTCACGCTGTCAGCATGAGGGAAAAAAAAAAGCTGAATACTGATTTCTTGTTTACATCACGTGATCAGCTGTCAGAGGCTGACAGCTGATCACGTGGTAAGGGGCTGGGAACGGCCCCGTACAACGATCTGTGATCTGCCGAGTCTCAGACTCAGTGATTACAGAGCGTGTTGCATGCGGCCCGCAGGGGGCGCGCAGGCAGCTTGTGTACGGGATGACGTCTATTGACGGCACCCTGGCAATTCAGATCCATGCTGTAGCTGTCAATCGGCTATGGCGCGGATCTGAAGTGGTTAATGTACATAACATGTACATAACATAACTGGCTACTAACATTTATAGGTAAAGTTGATCCAGGAAAAATCGAATTGCCTCTCGGGGGATCAGGAAGGAATTTTTTCTCCCGCTATAGCAAATTGGATCATGCTTTGCTGGGGTTTTTTGCCTTCCTCTGGATCAACTGTGGGTGAAGGCTTGTGTATATGGGATTGTATGGTTAAATATATATTTTCTTTTTTTTGGTTGAACTAGATGGACTTGTGTCTTTTCAACCTGACTAACTATGTAACTATGGTGTTTCAAGAATGACAAGTTAAAAACAATTATCGTATACATTTAACTTATCAAGCAACTATCCTATCTTTTTTTAATAGAACACAGAATAATTGCCAAAATCTATTTTATGTAATAAATACTCAAATTCAATTCACATATTTATTCATTTTTTTCAAGAATTTAAGAAAATGGCTTTCTACTTTGATTCCGTTTCTATCGATTGTATGTTTTTGGGTACTGCTTGGACTTCCTTGGGTAAAGTTTGGCATGGATGTTAGTTTTGCCTTCATGTCTGACCTTTAAAATATCATAAAACACAAAAGTTCTGCCAAAGCAGTCGTCCTGAATCCCCAACTTATGTGATACATACTTGGAGTGGGACAATTAAATTAAACTGTTTTGAAGCTCTGGTACCAATGGAACTATTGGAACTTAAAGCGGAGTTCCACCCTAAAGTGGAACTTCCGCTGGTTGGATTCCTCCCCCCCTCAGGTGTCACATTTGGCACCTTTCGGGGGGGAGGGGAAGAGGACACCTGTCTTTAGACAGGTGTCCTTTTCCACACATCCGGGAGCTCTGGCCGGCGGACGCGGCCGCTGACGTCAGCAGCCCGGCTCCCTCCTCCCTGCTCGCTCTGCTTCTGGCTGCCTGGCCAGTAGCAGAGCGCGGCAGAGCTCACGCATGCGCAGTAAGGTGCCCGGCGTGAAGCTGTACTGTTTACACGTCCGGGTTCCCTTACCCGCGATGGAGGCGGCTGCACCCGTCCCCCGATCCGAAGATCGGCGGCGGGTGCCGACATCGCTGGACTCCAGGACAGGTAAGTGTCCTAATATTAAAAGTCAGCAGCTACTGTATGTGTAGCTGCTGACTTTTAATTTTTTTTTTAGCCCTCGGACCTCCGCTTTAAGAAAAATACAAAAGAGAGAGGGGCGCACCGACCTTGTGCAATACCATAAAACCGTTTATTAAGGTTAAAATCCAACATAAAATATACTCACAAGCGGAGCAATGTCAAAGGCATGTATCGTAAACAGTGACTTCAGTCTATCTCCACCACAGCTGGGGAGGATCCAGATGGCATCATATGCAAGGCTAACGCGTTTCCAGGGCGAACCCTCTTCTTCAGAGCCTATTGGAACTTAAAGCAGAGTTCCACCCAAACATGGAACTTCTGCTTTAAGGGAAGGTGACCACCTGACATGCCACAATTGGCACGTTATTTTTTTTTGGGGGGGGGGGACCGGAGACCCTGTTTTTACAGGGTCCCAGGTCCACTTTCTCTCCTAGAGCCTCGGCTCCGGAAGGAAGTTCAACTTCCTTCCCCTCTCTCTCGGCTATCTTATGGGATATGTTACAGGTCCCAAGAGAATACACCGGCCATTCACAAAGCGTAGTGTGGCTCGCACTTGTGATACCGGTAATGCCGAGGGGAGGGGGAGAAGAGTGAGCCCTCGGGCGACTGCATCGCTGGAGTGTGGGACAGGTGAGTGTCCGATTGTTAAAAGACTTTTAACTGGGTGGAACTCCGCTTTAAGTCAGGAAATGCTTCAGTCAGAGCCTAATGAGACATATTTAGTTCAGTGATAAGATCCTTTTAATAGCCAATCCTATGAATAGATAAAAGCTTGTCTCAATGGACTCATCATTCTGTCTTCACCAGTCACAGAAGCAGAAATTCAAAATACACAGGCAATTCTGCTACCATGGTAATAAGCAGAATACAAAATCTAATGACATGCCTGATGAAGTAATATATAAACTGCTTATTGGCATCAAGTGAGCTTTTTTTCTCCTTTCTAAAACCCCATGGTGTAAAAATATTTTAAACTATACAATTTAGAGAAACATTTTTATGTAACAAACACATAAAATGTGAAGTTCAAAATATTTATATCACATAAAGCATTGTTAATACATAGTTTTATGTTGATGATGTATTAACCCAATTATTATGATTAATATGTCTGTTGTGTAGAGAAACATGTTTTGTAAAGTATAATTCATTGATCAGACTGTAAAACAATGAGTCTCATAAGGAGTAAAATGGTAATGTTTAAAAATTAAAAAAATTAGAAAGACTAATAAATTGCTCTATATAATTCTTACCTAAAACCTGTCACCTCTTTTATCCTTTATCCTGTTGACAAGCACATCATGACTTCACTGACTTCAGTAATAGTAGTTGTAAAAGCGCAGCAGAGTTTTGTGTTTGGATAAAGTACCTCTTGTCTTCATGCATGGGAGTTACATTATCCCAGCCCAGCCAATCAAAGTGGATGAAGACTCCATGCTTGGAAGAAGACCAGTGAAAGACAGAAGCTCTGGTGATGGAGGGTAGCATGAACATTGCAGTGCTGTATGAGATTGTGAAGTGCACACTAGTGTTGAGCGAACCCGGACTGTAACGTTCGGGTCCGTACCGAACTTTAGGGTGTCCGTGGCACGGACCCGGACCCGGACATTTCAAAAATCGTTCGGGTTCGGTCCGGGGTTCTGCTATTTTACTCCACGTGTTGAGAAGCTGCAGGGCAGCCAATCAACAAGCGTTTCACTGGTTTGCCCTTAGAAGCCATCACAGCCATGCCTACTAATGGCATGGCTGTGATTGGCCGGTGCATCATGTGACCCAGCCTCTTTATAAGCTGGAGTCACAGTGCTGCAGTCACATGCTCCTTGGGTTAGTGTAGGGAAAGGTAGCTGACGGCGTGAGGGACAGATTTTAGCCATTTTAAGACCTGATCCTGCATCCTGAGATAGATTACTTTACTACTGCTGTCTGTGCTGTTGCTCTGAGGACAGATAGCAGAAATTAGAGATTTCACATA
>BLSH010116615.1:191903-210163 GCA_018402905.1 Glandirana rugosa
GGCTGCGGGAGATGGCCGCAAAAATCTTCCGGTAACTTATTGTACCTCTCGACGTTTTTTGCGGATGTCTGCGGCCGCACGTTTTGCGGGCACACATACTCCGGAATTTCCATTGAAATGTAACATTATTATACGTCCGACAGTAACGTCAGGTGGAAAATTATTATAATAAAAAGACTAATAGTACGATAAGGATAACGAAATCTTGAGACTCAGCGACTGAGTAGGGTCAATTCGTCTTTACTTTTGACAACATCTTTAAATCCCACATAATACATAACAGTGTCACAGAGGGTCACAACCAAATGGCCATAAGCGACACATGTCGCTTATACCGAAATTGGCTATGACTCCTTTTCCTCAGTATCGGTTAAAGCCATATTCGCTGTACACAGCGAATACCGGTAAACCAACACTGGGAGACACTGTGACAATACATAATACACCCTAAATTTCTACAACAGTTTTCATTTCTGCTTAACTGGGATGAGTCAGCGACTCAGAGTTCTAAAGCAATAGGAATAGCATGATAATCAGAAAAATAATATTATTAAAAGGTGGACTGCAATGACAGCCTGCATATTATTACAATGTAAAGTTACCTTTAAGGCCTCATACACACGGGCGTTTTGCACGCCGGCGTCTGTAGGCGTTTTTTGCAGCTCTCCATGTTATTCAATGGCCTTCTAAAAACGCCGGTAGAGGGCGTCGGCGTTAGTGAGCTGTTTTTAGAACGCGGGACCATCGCGTTCTGTAGCTGTAGCGTTTTGGCGTTTTTTGACGCCAATTAGCAAAACGCTCACTAACGCCCGCTAACGCCCGCTAACGCCGTACCGGCGTTAACAAGCGTTTTTTGACGCCGGCGTTTTTAGGTTGAAAAATAGCAGAGGACTGATTTTTTTTTAAAAAACGCCTATTGACGCCGATGCTCACTAACGCTCGCTAACGCAGATGCAAAACGCCGCAAAAAACGCTGATTTTTTAAAAAACGTCGGACCTGGCGTTTTGCTTATTTATTATAAAACGCCCGTGTGTATGAGGCCTAAAAAGACTTAAAACCTTCTAATCAAAGAAGAGTGTTCATATTTTCTGCTGCTCATGCTTCTCATGCTGCTTAATGCTGCTCCTTTGCATTAAACAGGACCTCTACAATTGAGGTTTCCCTCCAGGAAACTGACACTTCTGGAAGTGGCAATCGTCCTGGTCTCTGCAGTTCTCTCTCCATAGTTCCTCCTGCTGACCTCAACATCATTGTTGCATATTGTGACAACATAGATGTCGGCAAGAGGAACCAGTGAGAGCCACAGGGGACCAAGGAGATCAACACACCTGGAAATGTCAGTTTCCCAGTGCACTTCAGTGAACCAGTTTTTTGCAATGGAGCAGTGTTGAATGCTGCAGTTTTCAGGAAAGGTAAGCATGTACATTCTTCTTTACAAGATTATTATTTGATTAAAACGTTTTAAAATGTTGATTCTCTTTCCTGTTGACCTGCATATGGAGCTATGACTTAAATATGACATGTAAGAATATAGGTACATTTTTCAAAATATTTTCATATTTTGAAAGGCATGAAGTATGATTTGTGCTACTACAAAACTGTGAAAAATGTGAGCTGTGGTTAAACTTTTTCTTTGAACAGAGCAGCACTTACATGGTGCCTTAGTAATTCACATCTATGCATGTAAAGCCTCGTACACACGGGACGACGATCGTATGAACGATCGTCGCAAATCGTATGTTGGCTGTTGTATCTAGCATACTGACTGCACTACACGATCGTAGGAGCACAGAAGAACGTTCAGGTGCATGGAATTAGCATCCGGCCATTCCTGACTTCGGAGCATGCGTGTTTTGCACAATACAACTTGTTGTACCAACTGCTCTGTACACACGATACAGCGGTCGTATGAGCGCTTGTTGGTATGACCAAGTTTTCTAGTCAGCTCATACAACTTCCTTGTACGACCGTCGTATGTTCGACTGTTCTAATCGCGCATATGAACGATCGATATCGCATACAACGGTCGTTAGTACGACCTGTTGTATGCGATCGTCGTCCCGTGTGTACGAGGCTTTAGCTTACTAGTAATCATGCCCATTGCATGTAATAACCAATATTATATTTTTATATCTGCTACAGAAGATGAGCATGTGGGAATACTTCAAAACACACCTTTGAATTAAAATGTACAATACAGGTAGGTGACATTGTATACAGAGGATCACATATTTATTTCACACAGAAAAGGAGTTAACTTAATTTCTTAACTCTTGACCCCCAAGGCTATTGCTATCTCTGATATCTACAATTAATCAATGCCCCCTCTAAAATGATTTATAAATGATATCATCTATTTACATCTTGCAGCATTATCTTTCTTACATTCAGACTTGTTGCAAAAAAAGCCTTTGGGTTGGTAAGATTAATAGAGATGTTGTCCAGTGCACAGCAACAACGAAATTAACTTACTTTCTTTTAAGGGAAATAAAATAATTTGAAATGAACTAAGTGTTATGCAGATGCTGTTGTGAAAAGTTCGACCATTTTTAATTTTATAGTGCAATTTTTATGTAGAACATTTACATAAATATTGATATTCATGTTTATTGGAATCATACTGTATGTAAGCTGGTCATTTATGTACCCATTCTCCAAATAACTGCATCCAGGGAGTATTTGTGAGATTCTCATTTTTAAATATTAGTTCACCATTTTTAAGACATCTAAACACTCTTTACTGCATGCTCTGTAGAACAGAGTCAAATATAATTATTTCTGTTCTCATTGAGTACTGGGGTTTTAGGTTAGATTGACACTTTTGCGCCTGCATTCCCATGTATTCTTTTGCATTTTTAATGCATATTGAGGCAAGTTGACATGCATTTTTTATGTATTTAATACTTTTTATTAATTCTTATCTTAATTATATCTACTTCCTTTTTTTGTTTATGTTGTGATGCGTTTTGTGTGCTGTCAGAGCAATCTTGAGCCATGTCTGCAATGCAATCTTTTTTGGCAACAGCTGAAGCAACTGTTGCATTGTTGCATTGTTGCATTGTTGATAGAAAAAGAGATGAAGATACTGGATCTATTCAGTAACCGCTAAAAGAGAAGAGAGAAAACAATTCTGAGTTATGTTCAATGACCTTTGTGCACATGTGGATAAATTCTTCAGTTATATGTGCATATTTTGAATGATATCGGTAGACACTGTCACCTTGCATGTGTGGGTAACAGTGACACTATCTCATCTGGCAAATTTTCAATGCATTGTCTCTTGTAGGTATTGACCATTTTTTTTTCTTTCAGTTTTCATTCCAGGGGTACCTACATGAACCTCTGTAGGCTCTATTCCTGTCTCAATTTTGTCACACTCGGATCAGTCTGTATAAATTTTATTATCAAATTGTTCAGACATTTTCATGTTTTTTATATCTATAATAAATAAAGCTTTTTATATGTTATATATTTTGTTGCCTCTAAACATCCCGACCAATCTCTCTTCTCTTTTTTGTACAGTATTTTGGGATGTGGCACCATTACTTGGCAGTACCTAGACACCTGGATGTATTTGTTTCATTCAGGTTAGAACATTTCCCGTTCAGGCATTCTGCTGTGAACCGAACAGGGGGGGTGCTCGGACGATGTCTATGGTAGTGGGACAGAAATTGGATAGGGAACAGATGGCTAAGATGAGGGATGGTTAGGGTATTGGACATAGGGATATGAGAAGGTGAATGAATTTGGGGGAGGGGGTGAAATAATGAGGTTGGTGGGCTAGTTGTTGATGGGGAGGTGTAAGTTGTGGCACATGTGAACCTGGAAGTGGGGTTGGTGCCAGTGTAAGGGGAAGAGTATAGAGAAGAAGAATTAATGAATGTATGTACTGCATCACCCCAGAGCACATCTCTAACTGATATTTGATTGGCACTTGCTTTATAAGACCCACCAAACTTTGACCAAATGTAAGCTCCTTTGACTTGTTGGCCTCCATTTTTTTAGGCAAACTGGACATAATGTCCAGCAGCCTATCCATATTTTATGAGGCAGCTTTCTCTCATGCAATCTTTTCCAATTTTGGTGCCCTAGCCTGTACAAAGCTTTCAGCCAATGCAGTCTCCCCATTTTGCACAGTGAAGAATGGGTGCCTATAGTTACAGGTGAGTTGTTATGTTTTACTTCTTGAGGAGAAAATTCCTCTGCTTCTTCGGAAGGTTCTCTGCTGCTTTCTATGCGAAAAAAAAAAAATGTTCCTTTGTATCACTAGACAGCCTCATTCAATTAATCTATGTTTAAACACACAAAGTAGATGATGGCAGACAAATGTTATTAACATTTTTATTTTATTTTTAAATACCTAGCAAATGGTCATGTTTTGCTAGTCTGCTCATTGGCTTTATGTTGGGTTAATCAACAGTGAGCAATGATGTCCGTATCACCTGCATATGGGATGTGCTGAAGAATGTGGTCATGAAGAAACCAACAAGGGAAGAATGGTCCAAGATAGCCCATTTTTTGGGAGCACTGTAGTTTCTCCAATTGTGTGGGAATGATGGGACACTCACACAGATCATCAAGCCACTCACTAGTGGCAGCAATTACTTTAATTATCAATTCTCTTTTTATTTTGTATTATTCAGCTCTTATGGCAGCTTGATGCTCTTTGATAATGTTAAAAAAAAATACATTTTAGTTCTCTCTTCCTATCAGTTTTTGTTATTATTGGAAATTGGTAAAAAACAGGACCAGCCTGGGTTACTATAAAAAAGTAGAAAGTTTATCTTATCTTATAAACTTTCTACTTTTTTATAGTAACCCAGGCTGGTCCTGTTTTTTACCAATTTCAACAAAGACAATATTGCTGTTTTTTACTTTGGTGTTAAAAACTGACAGTGGGCAACACTGCACACAAGCGCCCTTGGGTTCAAATTTCCTTTTATTTTTTGTACTCCCACCCCGGAGCTGAACCTAGGCTGCAAGGTACCTGCAGCAAGTCACTCAGTCCCCTGTGTGTCCACAATTCACAATATATGATTAGTGCCTAATCCTTTTTCATTTTAAAGTGCTGACTTGATGCCCTTCAATAATACTTGTATTTGCAGGGCTAAAAGCCAGCACTTTGCAACACAACCATGATACAGGGCTAAACTAGCTCATCACTCAAAGCTTGTGCTTCAATCTCATTAGAATAGTACAAGGGACAGCAAAGTAAGAAATTATTTGATTGCATAGTTTAGAAAGTGTATGCTGAACTGAATATTTGATAACAATTAAAAATAAAAACACGTCAAAGCACTTGAACAAAAGCATGGGTTGGTTATTAATGTAAAAATTAAATTTTGGATTTTCTTTGGAATAGTCTAGATCACCCTTTATTTTAATTACCTAGACCTTATTATTGCAGCGGTCTCCCCAACCTCCAAGGGCCTGATGGTGACCCCCAGAGTTAGAGAGGGCTGACATTTCTCCTCAGGGTGCAGGTTACTAAGCATGGTGGGTGTAGTGCAAGATGGAAAGATGGCCACCAGTGACTTTTAAAAATGAACAAAGAGTTTTAGTTCTCTTAACATAAACAGGGGAGAGCGGGTTAGGGCACAGGACACCCTTAGTCAAATGCAATAGCAAATTGGCAGACTCCACAGACAAAAATAGAACTAGGCAGACAGCAATACAGAAAAAGGGCCTTTAAGCTGAATGCAGCTGTCTGTACATTGTAGCAACTGCTGTCTCCTATAGCAACATTTTTTCACAGTATTCCACTGTAGATCTTCAAGCTTAGCTCCCAGCTACCTACTGGACTTCTCAAGCTTCACTCACAGCTACACGCTGTAGTCTTCAGGCTTAGCTTGCAGTCTCTCACTGGACTTCTCGTACTCTCAGCTACCTGCTGGATCCCCCAAGCTTCTTCAAGCTTCACCCATGCTACCCACTGGGTTCCTGGACTCACAGCTACCCGTTGGATCCTTTTGGCTTGACTCACAGCTGCCCGCTGTATTCTTCAAGCTTTACTTGAAGTCTCTACTGAAGCTTTCCCACTTACTTCACCATCCCTGGCTGGTGAAGCTTCTGCTCTGGTACTCCTTCAGAACCCCATCCCTTCTAGACTTTCCTCTGGCAACAGGAGTGGTCGACCCTCTGGCAACTGCTTCTCCTACACCTCGGGCAACAATCAGGCTCCCCTCAGGCCGAGCCTCTACACATGTAGCTAGGCTTCAGGACTAACCCTCAGCTGCTGCTTGACACCCTCCCACCCAGGCCACAGCCTGGATGGAAAGAACCCCGATCACCTGACTTCTTCTGAATAAATAGCTTATCCCGGAATGCAAAGAAGCCAAAGGAAACTCCTGCTAATTGGCTGAGACAACATATTTACTCATAACCTGAATTCACTGCAATCTATCATTCTAATGCCAGAGGCAACAGTGCCACCTATTGGCAGAATGGAGAGACTACAAATTAAACTCAAGCCTAGGGCAGAAATCAGTAGATCAAAAACTACAAATTACCCAGGCTAGTTACCACCTAGCACAACTAAATTTAACAGCAGCACTGTTTAGGACAAGGGTGCTACATTATAATTAAGCACAGTCTTCTTGCAACAACAACAATACTATATTACAAAAACTTCCCACAGGGCTCACATCTATGCATGCATGCTATTGCAATTCTGAACAACAGCTCTAGCCATGTTAACAAAGTGAAACAAACGAAAAAAAAAAAAAATGGAATACAGAAGTGTCATTTTAAAAGTAACATTCCCATGAATCATTGCAATAGCAATTAAAATATAGGTCCTAAATAAATAAATAAGACCTTTTTGCTTTTTTCAGTAAAGTAGGGTAAACATCTCATTTTGGAAACACTTGGCACATGTCCTCCCGGACTTGCCACAATTCTTGTATTGGCGGTCATTGGGATCACATAGCAATTTCTTCACCCTAACCACTCTTATAAATTGCTCAGCATTAAGCATGCCATCTTGCTGAGAAGCCTGGATAAAGTAGAAGTTTATCCTTAGCAACCAGTGATGTCCGACTACTCCATTAATTTACAGGCCAGAAAATCCCAGCCATGTAAACCAAGAGGAAGAAAGGATTATTAATATTACACAGGAGATCCCAACCCTTTGTTTACATTGGGCCGCAGAGACTGGGAGATGTCATTCATGATGAGTGTACAGGATCTATTGTGTCTGGCGGTCAGGTGTTTCCTATCGTCTACCCACAGACCCCCACATTCACTGAACCAGGATTGTGGGGAAGAGGCCCTTGTCTTCATCAAGTTTATGTGGGATCAAGATTGTGGGGACAATGTGCTTTGCCTAGGGAATTTTGGGGCGTGGCCTCAGCCTTTTTCCCTCTAGTTTATTGAGTGGGGTCTCCCCTTTAAATCCATACCAGACCCTCATCAAGTTTAAGGTCTGGCTTACATAATTAGGAGGAACACAGTTTTTTTGTGTTGGGTTCCAAACTAACATCTATATCAAAGTCACCAGAACAAACTAATCAGCTTGGTGCCCCTCTTTCTAGAGAACCAGAATGAATGTCTGTCCAATCAACATTGGATAGTGCATGGGGCTTTAGAGTAATGCTAGGAGATGGCCAGAAGTAGTGTGAAAAATAAGCTGAAAAAGAGAGCTGTCACATTGTAGGGAAAAGGAGGAAAGTTATAAACATAAACAATGAATGATGCAATGCTTAAAAAGCAAAACGACAGTCCTGGAGGTATGGGCTGTAAAACTAATCATTAGTCTGCTACATTAGCTAAGGCAGGCCGTAGACAGTGCAAATTTATTTCATGCAACCATGGGTCCCCATCGGGAGAAGACACTGATTGACTGTGCTTATTGCTAGCAGCTATAGCAACCGCTAGTGATAATCGCAAATGAATCTGGCAGGCTGGTTGTACACAAGCTGATTGATTGATCAACTTGGTACATTCAGCCATCTCACCTACAATTAGAACCATCTATGGCAGGCCTAAATGAATGAGGCTGCCACCTGAGGACTGAGGATCCTATGGAAGATATCTTTAATTGTAGCTGGCAAGTTCCAGTTGAGCCCTATTTAATCCATATCAAGCCTTATATGGATACATTCTACTCTTTGGTCTACAATATGTGCTCAAAAGGCCACACATAAGAACCTTACTCCTCAAGAGTACAAAGCACTCCAAGATCTCAAATCAAACCCAGTATCATTATCAGACAAACAAATGGGCTGTTATCTGACCATAATACCTACAAGAAGGTACTACAAGATCCACTATGGTCTTCTAAACATGAACTCAAAGACCTGATAGAGCAAGCCCACAGAAAAGGCATTCTAAACCCTAAAAAGAAATCCTTTTTATGTCCAGATTTTTTTCTCCACACCTTACTTCTACTACATACCTAAAGTCCATAAGGACCCACACCACCCACCAGGCAGACCGATCGTAGCATCTATGAACAGACTAACTAGTTATTTAGCTGATTATCTAGATGGCTTCCTTCAGCCAATTGAATTCCAGATTCCGGTAAACCCCTCTGCCCTCAGACCCCCACAAACACTGCCCAGGGTTGTGGGGAAGAGGCCCTTGTCCCCATTAAATTTTCATTCTGAAAATTTAAAAAATTAGTTAGAAAATCAATTTAACAAAACAAAACTAAATGAATTCCAAAATGAATCAACAAAACAAAATTAGTAACATAACAAATCTATCTGAACAAAACAAATTTTTCCATTCTGCACGTGTCTACTGCTTAGGCTGCCTCTTTGACTGATACATTACAAATTGCATACAGCATGTAATCTAATCTAAATCCCAATCTAACTTTTGTTTTTTTTTTAAAAAGTGCAAAGTTTTAAAGTTTATTTTTATTGTAATGCAGCCTTAGCAAGAAAAAAAAACACAACAGCCTGCTATCTGTGTGTGAGCAGCCATTACTTTGCAGCGATCCAACATACCCCCTGCACATCTCTAGCTCTGATCCAGCTGGAGACATGCCAGACTACTACAGAGAGGTCCTTTTCTACAGCATGCTTTCCATCAAAAATAAACCATAATAGTCTGTGCATCCCTTTGTTTTTGTTTGAATTAAATGTATTTGATGATTTGAAAGTAGCACAAGCTCAATTGAGATTTAACTTATAAATGAACAATCTTTAAGTGTATGTTTTGAATAAAGTGGGAAAGTATTATAATCCTTGCTGGGGTTTTATTGCCATCAGAGGCTCTGGTAAAAAGTTTTACCGTTACTTACTGTATCAGGTTTTACGAGATAGTCATAGAAGGAAAATCTCCAACAGCAA
Source organism: Glandirana rugosa (assembly GCA_018402905.1). NCBI lineage: Eukaryota > Metazoa > Chordata > Amphibia > Anura > Ranidae > Glandirana > Glandirana rugosa. Next base: position 201,201 of record BLSH010116615.1, read on the forward strand.
CACAGACTTTAGGTTATTATATATGTATGAATGAATGTGCACTTTCTAGCTAAGTATCATACATATTTCACTACAAGTTGCAAATAGTTAATCCCTGTCATGGTATGATTTTGAAAAAACACATTTGTTTGGCTGTTGGCTGTAACAATTAACAATTCTGGTACCGAATATTTTCAGGGCAATAGGCCAGTAATAATAATTTATAAACCAATAGTGAATTTATTTGGTATGGCTCATGATGAGATTGATCACAGATATTGTGTAAGACATATTATCCTAGAATTTTTTTAGACTCAGCTGGAGTCAGCAATCAATAATGAGATGGGTATTATGTTCTCTACAGAATTAATGTTTTTCCAAAATGTTATCGCTTACAAATTTTACACATACAAATGTCTTAAATTAAATATATCAAAAATGTAGCTACAAGTTTGTATGTATTTACAAGAAGAATTTTAAAAAGTATTACAATTTGTTCTCAATTAATTTAATAATCAGACATGTTTAAAAGTGCTAAGAGTCTTTATTTCTTCACAAAACTGGATCATAATTACTAAAAAAATAATAATTTCACTTCAAATAGTTAATTGCTCACTCTTTAATCCATCTGTCAAGGCAATGCTTGTAACGTCCTTCTATTCACTATTCAATTATTTTTCCAGTTACTTTTTACTGATCAGTAAACTACATGAATAAGCTACGGGTTCATAGTTACAAAAACAAAATGCAAAGTAACTAAACACATGGGTCCACTATGATTAGTCCTTTATTTAAAAAAAAAATGAAGATGTAAATCCATCGTCAATCACATTGTCCAGGGATGTAGATCCACGTGAATTACAATGAATGACGCCTGCTGAGTTCCCAAAAGAAACCAGAGAAGACCTGGGACACAATCTTCTCCCGAAAACTGTTCTCTGCAAATTACAGCTATTGGGCTGACAGGTGAATGTAAACAAAGCAGTGAGGTATACTAGGTGAGATCCTAGACCAAATATGGACATGACAAGCATGAGTATTGTCAATCATGTCGTACATTAATGTAAAGCCATGTCAATCACAATGAATGGTGCTCACTGTCCTGCCGCCACAATCTGCTCCGAATGGCTACTCTCTGCAAACTGACAACTCCTAGGCTGCCAAACGAATGTAAAAAAAGTGGTGGGGTACACCTAGTGATACATTAAAAGCATGCCTAGGGAATACCTTAAACATGACTCTGAAATAGCACATTTGTATGATGCATACCATGTACTATGGCACAAATGGCATTTACAGAGAAAGAAAAGCAGTATACATTGACAGTAAATTATATTTTCCTGCCAGCTTCATTTTCTTTGGAAAACATCATGGGGATCCCCAACATACATACAGCAACAAGCCATTAAGGATCTGGTATGTAAGTTGGGAAAATCTTTGGGGGACGCGTTTTTCCTTATTTTGTTTTAACATTATGGTCCTGTGGGCATTTGTGGTTTAATTCAGCAAGATAACTGTAGGGGGAATGGTATTCAGAGGAGTCAAGAGGTTCACCATAGTTGACAAAACAAACTTATTATCCTTTCTCTTGTTCACTGGTCTATACAGTTGAAAAATAGCACAAAGGGCAAAGCTTCCCAAGTAGTAAAGTCAGGCTCATAGAAGTCCGGACCATTGTACTCTGTGCTAAGTGGCAGTCTGGCTCTTTGATGTTTTGCTAGCACAGGGTATTTTAACCCTTGCTGTGGCAGATAGTATTGTTAATTAAAAAGGAACACCCATGTATTACTATTTATGCTACCTGGGTTCATTTTGTGGGCCATTTGTCCAATTCATTGTGAAGTCTGAAAATTGCCAGCTTTGATCTGAACCCCACTGATATCTATGTGGGTAAATCTTTAACATCTCTGCCTCATCTGGCACCTTCCCCCCTGAGCCCATCCCCCTTTTTTCCCTTACCCTTTCCTTTCCCTTTGCTCTATACCCCATTTCCTTTTCTTGTATACAAATATAGATAGCTTCCACCTTCAGATTTAATCAGCTCATTACCATCTCTGATATCCCCCTCCATATTGGCCACCTCTGCCTGTTTTTATCGGATAGCTACTTGTCATTTTGGATGTGATACAACATGATTTTATATTACTACAAACACCTACACTGTAAACACGTCTACTACTCGACTTTCTCAATGTACAATGTTTGGTGTACATTAGGCTTCATGCACACAGGACGTAAAAAAATTCCAAAAAAAGTCAGTAGCTTATCAGTGATTTTTTTAGCTGTTATTAGCGTTATATTACCCGCGTTTTTGCACGTTTTTAAAGGGCCAGAGTTTTTTTTTTGTTTTTTTTCCCCTCAATTGATCTAAACCATCCAAAAATGTTGGGGATCACGTTTAGCCACGTTTTTGCATGTTTGTGAGTGCTTTTAAGTGTTTGAACTTTTTTACAGCTGAAAAATGTTTCTCAGAACCCACTGGTCTTGGGTTTTTTTTACAGCTCAAAAATGTCACTGCTAAAAACAGTTGATAACAGCCTATGTGTGCATGAACACATAGGATAACATGATGGAGAGTTTATTGACTGTAGAAAAAAACATCTGCAGCTAAAAACAGCTGTCAAAGACATTCTGTTCGCATGAGGCCTTAACTTGTACTACAACTTGTTCTTTGTAATCCTGTTTCCACTAATAAAACAGGGTGTAAACTCATACAGGGTGTAAATCCCAGAACACTGCTTTTGTGTGCTCTGGGATTTATGCTGTGTGTATGTGTTTACACTAGCTTGACAAGCTCAGCATGAAGCTAACACACATCTATTCATTTCAACGCAGCTGTATGCTACAGCTGTCTGTCCCAGGCGATAATATATGGTTTAGCAGTGGCCATTCTATTTAATCAAGAGCTTTTCCATGTCTAAAGCATTGATTATAGAAGGGTAGGGATAGTTGGATACTATGATAGCTAATAGCACTGTACAAATTCCCATAAATGGGTGTCTATTTTTTATAAAGCCTTGTTGATGTAGTATGTGCGTCAATAAAGTCCAGAAATGGAGTAATATGGGTTAAAATGATATGAAAAACTAACGTCCACATAGGGCTAATTTTTAAAGAGTGATTTATAAAATCTGGCTAGGAAGGAATTAGGGCCATGGGTTTTCATATTAGCTGAGGTGTAATTGCTAACTGGATCACATCAGTAGTAATGGAGGCATTTGAGGTATTATGTTGTTCTGCAGTTAATTTAGATAGGCCTACTTTAGCAATCAAGGCTTCCAGTGTTGTGCATTGAGAGGGTTGGACTGTGTAAAAGCCGTGTATAAAAGCATTCAAAATAGGTAATAAGTGTGGCAGAAACTGTAGAAGGTGTCAGGATCTTTGAGCTTCAAGGTAATACTGTATGTTTGGGGTTATTAGGTTTAGTCAGTTTCGACAATAGTGAACCAACATTGGTATCCCATTCATATTATTCATTTTGCATGAATAAAGTATTATTATGGACTCTTGTTGATACTTGAGAATCGAGGGGGATCACTTTCTCCTGGCATACCCATTTAGATGTTAATGTATTACACTTAAGATGACATTTATAAGCATGTGTAACTTCGGGCTGGGTTCACACATAAATCAGATGTGTCTCACAGCAGGGGTCCAGTGCGTCCCTGTTCTCCGTTTCAGGGATGAATCAGGCTCAGATTTTTGCCTGAATTTGGGACCTGAAATGCAGCCAAAGACGCACAGGACCCCTGTGCAATCCACTCCACAGCTGCCACAGAGAAGTGTGAACCGTCTTCACTGAGAGCCGGGCACACTTTCCTGTCATGCGAATTTGCAATTTGCACTAGTGTGAACTCAGCCTCATAATGTGGCTCAAAAGGACATTTTTAAGAGTGGGTAACCCCGCATGACTGTCCTTCACCACAGCAAGATAGAAGTCTCCCAATTGTTTAAGTTGTCATTCAAACATATTGCCCATTGGATTTTTAGAAAATCTTTGAATTGTGGGGATTTAGTGAGAGAAGAGTGGAATCCCCATGCCTGAGATTTGAAGGAAACCCCAAATATTCATCCAATGAAGGAAGAAAGAACTATACACCACATCCCATAATATGGACAAAGAAAATATAAGGACAGCCCCACAAGATTTTTATGGGTGATAGTTCAATCAGGATAAAGTACTGAAGTTATAAAAGTATGACATTTTATTATAAAATATTAAAATAGCCAGTCAATAATTGAACAAGTACATATAAAACCAAGTGGACTACGCATACATGGGAAACACCACAATGCAATACTTATACAGAAAACAAGAGGGGCCTCTGGTATAGGGCCAACTTTCCGGTATGACTGTTTTGAAAAGAGATTTGTCGCTTATCTTCTTCAGGGGAAGTTGAAAATTGCAGAAAAAACGTTTCCTTATGTATGAGAGTAAGTCTACAATTTACCAATATCACCACAGCACCAAATAGCCAGGACAATAGTAGTATGGAGATGCTTAAAGACCCAGGAGCATGATGGTGTCGTCCGGCTGTGGGACAGGCTGCTCACGAGGACTGGCAAAAACGGAAGTCGATCCTAGTCCAAAGAGGCTCCAACTACCTGCACAATAGTACTGGTGGGCACCCGGATGGGAAATGTCGGGCTGTCCTTATATTTTCCATGCCTGAGATTTAGATATAGGCTGTGTAGGGACATGTTAAGGGAACATGATCAAAGAGTTTGAGTCACCTCTAGTCTGCTCCAGGGCCTTCAAAAATGTGATAGGTAGTCAAGAATTTAGATGTGTAATTTATGCCCCTAGAATGTCTGAAGGTGCTCCTTGGATGTTAGGACAGTGGCTAGACTGTGAAAAAGTCTCACACGTGACATTTTCTTACTCAGGAGGAGTAGCAGAAAGTGATTTGGGGTGTGACTGCAAGTATGCCTATGCTGTGTGTGAGAAATAACTTGTTAATATGACAATTTTTGTGAAAAAAAAAAATAATTTCTTCATTTTCAAAAGAATTGTGGGGAAAAAATACAACTCACCAAAACCTCACCATGCCTCTTACTAAATACCTTGGACTGTCTACTTGCCAAAAGGGGTAATTTGGTGGGTATTAGGGGGTGTACTGTCCTGGTATTTTAGAATATATCTGTGTGGGGTACTCCCCCTCAAATAGTGAATTGATAGGAAGAATTGTTAATAAAAATCAATAAATGTCCGTAAAAAGTCCGTAATAATAAAATCCGTAAATGTCCGTAAAAAAGAAGAATCAATCTAAAATCATCTAAAAATCTCTTTACAATAGGTTTGATAGAGAATAAGGTAAGGTGGTGGTTTAAAGGGTGTTATACAACAGAGAGAAGATTTATAAACTCATATCAATTCACTATTTGAGGGGGAGTACCCCACACAGATAGATACACTCCCCAAGGTTAAATTTTAGACAGCGCCATTCCTACGTTATCATTATTTACTTATTGTTTCCTATTTGGAAATTTATAGGAAGGCAGCAGTCTCACTATAATCCACAGTTATTCTAAGCGCAGGAATCTCCCATATTTTCTGGTATTTTAGAGCCTCAAGAAATGAGATAGGCAGTCAGTACATTACGAATCATACATTTTCATACATTTTCAATTAGACATACCATAGATATTTTTACCAAGGATATGTAGCAGTACATTTTGGCCAAAATTTATGAAGAAAAATTACTTATTTGAAATATTTTACAATAGAAATAGAAAATGTGTTTTTTTTTCAAAATTTCAGTTCTGTTTGCTTATATTTCAAAAAAAATAAAAACCCAGTGGTGATTAAATGCCACCAAAAGAAAACTATCTGTCTCAAAAAAAGATTCAAATTTTGTTTGGGTACAGTGTTGCATGACTGAGTAATTGTCATTCAAAGTGTGAGAGCACTGAAAGCTGAAAACTGGACTGGGCAGGATAAATGGTAAAAGTACCCGGTAGGTATGGGCCGAACACCCCCTGGTTCAGTTCACACCAGAACACCAAGAACAGGCGAAAAGTTCTAGCAAACATGCAAACCCTATTAAAGTCTATCGGACATGAACATGAAAAATCAAAAGTGCTCATTTTAAAGGCTTATATAAGTTATTGCCATATAAAGTGTATATGGTGACTTGGGTACTGCCCTAGGTCCCCTGCATCAATGCAAAAAAAGTTTTAAAACAATCATTTTTAAGGAGCAGTGACTTTAATAATGCTTAAAGTGAAACAATAAAAATGAAATATTCCTTGAAATATCATGCCTGGGGGGTCCCATTAGTCTGCCTGTAAAGTGGTACATCTGTGCAATGTGTAGAACAGAGCCACAGCAATAATGAGATTTCTAAAGGAAAAAATGTAATTTAAACTTGCTTGTGGCTATAATGTATTGCCGACTCCCGGAAATATAGATGAACAATCAATGAAAAAAATGGCGTAGGGCCCCCTTTGGGTCTGGTATGGGTTTTAAGGGGAACTCCACGCCAAAATTAATAAAAAAAATTGACGTGGGGTCACCCCCAGAATCCATACCAGACCCTTATCCAAGTATGCAGCCTGGAGGTCAGGATGGGGGGGGGGAGGGAGAGCGAGCACCCCCCTCCTGAACCATACCAGGCCACATGCCCTCAACAAGGAGAGGGTGCTTTGGGGTCCACCCCAAAGCACCATGTCCCCATGTTGATGGAGACAAAGGCCTCTACTTGACAACCTAAGCCAGTGGTTGTCGGGGTCTGCGGGCGGGGGGCTTATCAGAATCTGGAAGCCCCCTTTAACTAAGAGGCCCCCAGATCCTGCCCCCTATGTGAATGGGTATCGGGTACACTGTGCACCCCTACCCATTCACCTAAAAAAGTGTCAAAAAAGTAAAAACCACAGGAGATAGTTTTGACAATTCCTTTATTAAAAAAGAAAAAGTGTCACGCGATGTACATCCATTGTCAATCACACCGCATGATGGACCCAAAAAATGTAAAAAGCTCCAACTCCATGGGAGGTCTTTTTGCTTTGACAGTTTATTTATAGGCAGGGGTGAGGCCACCCGTTAAGGTAACTGGGTGACCCCACCCTCTTTGACATCACATGATGTCAGAAGGGGCAGAGTGACTCCGTTACATCACTGGATGGCCCCATCCTTGCCTATAAATAAACGGTCAAAGCGAAGAGACAGCAGTTGCCGGGAGGCCTCCCATAGTGGCAGAGCTTTTTCATTTTTTCGGGTCTGTCGGGCGTGATTGATGATGGATGTACATTGTGGCACACTTTTTTTTTAAATAAAGGAATTGTCAAAAACTGTCTGTTGTGGCTTTTACTTTTTTGACACTTTTTTGGTGAATGGGTAGGGGTACAATGTACCCGATACCCATTCACATGGGGGGGCCGAGATCTGGGGACCCATTGTTACAGGGGGCTTCCAGATTCCGATAAGCCCCCCCACCAGCAGACCCTGACAACCACCAGCCAGGGTTGTTGGGAAGAGGTCCTTGTTCCCATCGACATGGGGACAAGGTGCTGATGACCCCAAAGCATCCTCCCCCTGTTGAGGGCATGTGGCCTGGTATGATTCAAGAGGGGGGTGCTCGCTCACCCCCCCCATCTTGACCTGCAAGGTTGCATGCTAGGATAAGGGTCTGATATGTATTTTTTAAAAACCCCGGGCATGGAGTTCCCCTTAAAATGTATACCAGACCCGAAGGGCCTAGTATGGATTTTGGGGGCGGGGACCCCATGCCGTGATTTTTCCTTAATTCTGTCATAGGGTTCCCCTTAACCACTTCAGTACATTGTGTTATATATACTACATTGACTGCATTATATATTCTCCACTGTATTATATATACAACATTGACTGCACTATATACTCTGCAATGTATTATATATACTACCCTGACTGCACTATATATTCTGAACTGGATTATATATACTACGTGGACTGCACTATATACTCTGAACTGTATTATATATACTACACGGACCGCACTGTATACGCTGAACTGTATTATATATACTACGCGGAATGCACTATATACTCCCATTTGTTGCCGGACCCTTTAGTCAACATGAATAGACCAATGGATTTTGGTCTATTCATGTTGACCGTCCGGCGAATAGGATTTCATTTCTTCCCCTACCTGTGAAATGTAAACACAGGTAGGGGAAGTGATGTCATCTCCCCTCTCTGCTTTCTTTTCCGTTGCAGAGAGGAGAGAGAGACCTCTAAAAACGTGAGTTGCACAAACAGCACACTGACACCAGGTCACATAGGCACATTTAACCCTTTGATCGCACCCTGATCGCCCCCCAGTTAACCCTTTCACTCCCTGTCACCCCCTGTCACAGTATCATATGTTACAGCGATCGGATTTTTACCGAACGCTGTACTTGTGACCCTTGTGATGCTAAATCAGTGTTAGGGTAGATAGTATTAGGCCTAGTTAGGTGTAAATACCCCCCCTTGCCCCCATAAAGGTTTTAACCCCTTGATTGCCCCGTCACCTGTGATCACCGTATAAGTGTCACGGGTGACGCTAGCTAGCTAGATAGTTTTTTCCCCATCAGATTACCCGCCGTATATTTTATATACCTTTTATAGGTTTTAACCCCCGATCGCCCGGCGGTGAGCCCAGCGTGCGTTAGGGTCAGCGTAAATACCAGGCAGGGCCAGTTAGCGAGGTACTCTGACACGCACTCACACATTAGGTAGGTGCTAGATATTATTGTAATATCTGATCAGATCAATATCTGCGATCTGATCAGATCTATATTAGCGTCCCCCTTAGATTAAGTGTTCTAAAAAACGCAGTGCTAGCGGGATCAGCCCAGATAACTGCTAACACCTGCATTTAGCCTCTCTGCCCAGCCCAGCCCACCCAAGTGCAGGATCAATAGATCGCTGTCACTTACAAAACACAAAACACATATCTGCAGCCTTCACAGAGATCACGCCCGATCCCTGCGAATTCTGACAGTGAATTTGGTAGCGACTT
>BLSH010116615.1:225848-238069 GCA_018402905.1 Glandirana rugosa
GCATATATAAATAAACTGTCAAAACACAACAAGCGCAGACAGCGGCAGCCCTCCCATGTAGAAGGAGCTGTGCACGCCATCATCTCGCTATGCATTATGGGGTGCTCCGTTCGTCACAAACCGCGGGCCCATCCCTACTGGCTAAATCAGTTAAAGCAGAGCTCCACCCAAAAGGGGAAGCTCCACTTGTTTGCTTCTTCCATCCCCCTGCTGCCACATTTGGCACCTTTCTGGGAGGAAGGGGGAAGAGGATACCCGTTTTGAAGTCCCCCGGAAGTTCAGCCCCCTTACTAGCCTCCGGGCCATTCACAAAGCGCAGTGTGCTTTGCGCATGCAAAGTAGGGAGCCGGCTGTGAAACTGCAAGGCTTCACTGACAGTTTCCCTTACACGGTATGGCAGCTGCAACACCCATTTCCGATTGGAAAATCAGCTGTGGTGCCGACATTGAGAGATCATTGGACAGGTAAGTGTCCCCTAATATTAAAAGTCTGCAGCTACAATATTTGTAGCTGCTGACTTTTACATTTTTGGTGGGGGGGGGGGGGCTGGAGCTCCGCTTTAAGCAACAACGTCCAAGGACGAAAATTAACTTTGTTCTCCAGCTCTTCTCTAAAACCCCTGTGGTCAACCCCTCAGACTTGCTGACACATTCAGCGACATTTACCAAACTTCATATAATCTGAAAGATGACCATGCCACTCCTTAACCGACCTCCCCAGCAATTCAAGCCTTTTTGGAGTCGGTAAATCTCCCTACACTATTGGCTTCCCAGTTGCAATCCATTTCGCCCCCTCAGAAATTTAACAAGCTATCAAAACCCTCCCTCCTAAAAAGTCTCCTGGAGGAGACGGCTACACCAACGAGTATTACAGCCAATTTTCCCCTCTTGCCTCTCTTCACATATCTGACTTCTTCAGCTACACTGCATCCTCTTGCTCTTTTTGTGGCCTGCAGACAAATTGCCCTTAAGTGGTCCTCTCCATATCCTCCCACTTTGTCTAATTGGATTTTTGATCTTAGGCTTATTTCTTTTGAAAAACACATATTTTTTTGAGAAGCCCAATGAGCAAGTTTTTTTGTGATCTGGGCACAATGGATAGAGTCTATGTACCCGTTACTAGAGTAGGTAAATCTGAATAACAAATTATAAATTATTTTTGTATGAGTTATTCTATAGGTGGGTTTCCTTGTTTTTTGTAGGTTTTTTTGTGTGATGTGTTTATTATGCTATGTCTATTTTTTGTTTTGACATTAAAAAAAAGAAAATTTAATTACATAAAATCTGAATTAAAAAAAAAAAACTACGCTGCATCCTCTGACTTCCTACCTAAGGAAATGTTGCAATCTGTCATTAAAACCATTCCTAAATCTGGCAAGAATTCCCAAGAAATACAAAATTACAGACCCATTTCCCTCATAACTATGGACGGAAAATTGTATGCCAAAGTAAGAGCCACTAAGAGGCTTACTTTTCTCCCTTCATTAATACACCCTGAGCAGGTAGGTTTATTTCCTGGCTGCCAAGCCTCAGACACCACCAGAACATTGCTATTGTTAATTTATGATCTACAAACCCAAAAAATGCCTTCTCTGCTTCTGTCTCTGGATGCAGAGAAGGCATTTGATTGCCCAGAGGATACCGACAGTGACAAGTGCTCTTGATCTCTGTAATGGGGATCAATTGGTTCCGGTGAGTAGGGTGTGTTTGGTGAAGGAGTCTGATCTTTTGGAACGCCATCTATCGGTTTGGGATACTGGATGATCTAGCACATCTCCATATTGGAACACAGTCATTGGATCTATTGAACTCAAACATTTTTTAACTTCCTTATTTACACAACATCTAAGTTACATCATTTGGATTAAGCACATGCACTTTGGACTTATATATATATATATATATATATATATACACACATCATTTTTGCAATATTTTTTGCACTATTTGTACTTTTTGCATTTGCATCTGCATTTTTTTTTGCATTATTGTGTACTTGAGATTATCTGCATTGTAATTTGGGATTGCACCTATTTGTTATTTGGTATTTGCACTACTTGCGAAATTTTGCACAATGTGAACTTTGCACATATATTTTTGCAGTTTTTTTATGTTAGTTGTTTTAATCTTGCACATATGCACTATTTTACATACTAATCATGTGGTAGCGTGGTTTAAAAAAAACATTTTGGTTCACATGTTTACAGTACTCTCTAGTCTGTGATACAGGCAGCTCCACACACATATATTCCTTGTAATATATCCCATTGCGCAGGTAAAGAAACCCTCGGGTTTCCCATTATCATTTAATAGAGTACATTGGGGATTCTTGCAGGCAGTACTACAAAAAATTGGCATTACAGGCTGGCTTCAGAATGCCATAATGTCACTTTATCCCTCCCCCTCTGCCAAAGTGTTAACCAACAGTGTACTTTCTGAACCATTTAATATTACCAATGGCACCAGGCAGGGGTGCCCTCTGTCTCCCATTATATTTGCACTCCTTATTGAACCCCTAGCTGCCAAAACTAGAACAGAGTCTCTAATATCTGGCATTTCGTATCATGGCATAAGATCAGACTATATAATTCTAATGGTCACTAATTCTTCCCAATCCCTCGAATCCACTCAATCTATTCTAACACTATTCGCTGAAGTCTCTTACTACAAGTTAAACAAATCTAAGTTTCCGATCTTAAACCTGCATACACCTTCTAGAACACAAGCCGCTTTCATTAAAACTTTTCCATTTGTTTTGGCGAAAAACTCATCCCCTACCTGGGTATCAACCTGAGCCCCTCCCCCCCCCCCACTCAGCTTTTTGAGTACAACCATAAACCACTTTTTCTATTTCTACCTAAAGATCTATTCTCATTCCGTTGCTTTAGTATGTCAAAACTAGGTCGGATCACAGCAGTTAAAGTGTTTATACTTTCTAGATTGTTGTACCTGTTTAGAACCCTACCCATGCCTCTCCCCTCTAAATGTTTCCATAGCATTCAGAGACAACTAACCCAACACATCTGGGAATTCAAATCCCCTAGATGTTCCTCCCACCTCCTAATATGCTCACAAAAGAAAGGGGTAGCTGGTCTTCCGCATATGCGCCACTACTACAGAGCCACCTTGCTTGACTAGATTTATTTCTGGCTGCATTGTACTAAAGAAAAAACGTGGTCCTTGATGAAATCTCTGTTATTTCATCAACTTACTCCATGCAACTTTCTCCATCTGAACTTGATATACCCCAAACATTATACCCCAATACATCCGTGTATTAGAGCATCTCTTGTAGACATGTGCAGGATGAAAAAATTTGTTTAGTTTAGTTTAGTTTCAATTCGTTTTTTAACTAAATTCATTTAGTTAAATTAGTTGCATTCGTTACATTCGTTTTCGGGATTAGTTTCGTTTCGTATTTGAATTCGAGAAAATTCGACCAAATTCGAAAAAAATCGGCCGCATTCGAAAAAAATTCTACCGCTTTCGAAAAATTTCTACCGGATTCGTAAACATTCAAAATTCCAATTTTGGAAGATTGTTATATATTATATTCTTCATATCTTTTTATATTCTTCTATATTGTTTTTGTAATCTACTCTTTTCCATTCTATTGTGTTCTGTTATGTTCTATTCTATTATTTTCTATTCTAATCTTCTTCTATTTCGAATTCAAATTTATTCTATTTAAAATTCGAATTTCGGAAGATGTTTATATATCCTATTTTAATCTTCTGTTCTATTGTTTTTCTAATCTATTCTTTCCTGTCTTATTCTCTTATTTTATATTCTATTATCTTTTCTATTAGAATTCAGATTCAGTCTATTCGAAATTCGGAAGATAACATTTATTATTCTATGTTAATGTATTCTGTTCTATTATTTTTCTCTTATTTTCTATCTTATTCTATTATTTTCTATTCTATTATAAACTTTTCTATTCAAATTTAAATCCAGTCTATTCAAAATTGGAATTCATATTGTATTCGAAATTCGAATTAATGTAATGTTAATATAATCTATTCTGTATTTTTTTCTATTCAAATTCAGATTCAGTCTATTCACAATTCAAATTCATTGTATTCGAAATTGGAATTTCGGAAGATTGTGAATATATATATATATATATATATATATATAGTCTTTTTTTATTGTATTCTCTTTATTTTCATCTCCCTAGTATTTTAAATTGTAATATTTATTTTCTCTTCCATTCTAAACGTTTCTATTGAAATTCGAATTTGCAGGCATTCTATTGGAAATTCGCATTTCGGAAATTCGATATATATATAGCAGGTGTACAGACCTGGGAACTCAGCACAGGGATGGTGGGAACCCCCCATAATGGACACAGCGGATGTACAAACCCGGCAACTCAGCACAGGGATGGTGAGACCCCTCATAATGGGCATAGCTGGTGTACAGACCCGGGAACTCAGCACAGGGATGGTGGGAACCCCCCATAATGGGCACAGTGGGTGTACAGACCCGGGAACTCAGCACAGGGATGGGGAGACCCCCTCATAATGGGCACAGCAGGTGTACAGACCCGGGAACTCAGCACAGGGATGGTGGGAACCCCTCATAATGGGCACAGCGGGTGTACAGACCCGGGAACTCAGCATATACATATTATAATATATATGTATATATAATTCTATTCTGTTGTATTGTTTTTCTATTCTGTTATATCTTATTCATTTATTTTCTATTCTATTCTTTTCTATTCTATTATAATCTTTTCTATTCAAATTCATATTCAATCTTTTCTAAATTTGAATTAATTCTGTATTCGAAATTCGAATTTTGGAAAATTGATAGATAATATGTAATTCCATTCTGTTATGTTATTTTTCTATTCTTTTCTATTTTTTTTTCTTATTTTCTATTTCATTCTTCCTATTATTTTCTAATCTATTATAATCTTTTCTATTCAAATTCGAATTTCCAATAGAATGACTTCAAATTCGAATTTCAATAGAAAAGTTTAGAATAGAAGAGAAAAGGAATAATAGACTATAAAAAAAACTAGGGAAATAAAAATAAACAGAATAAAAAAGAATACAAACCAATAGAAAACAATAGAATAGAAAACAATAGAACAGAATGGAATTATATTTATCTATAGTATTTATACATCAATTTTCAAAATTCGAAAACGGCATGAATTCCAATTTCAAATAGAATGAATTTGAATAGAAAAGATTATAATAGAAATGGAAATAAGAGAAAAGAATAGAATAGAAAATAAGTGAATAAGATAGAACAGAATAGAAAAATGATAGAACAGAACTTAAATATATATATTCAGTCTATTTCAAAATCGAAATCATTGTATTCGAAATTCGAATTTCGGAAAATTGATAGATAATATCTACCTCCTATCTGCGCTATAGCCGAATGACGGCTACAGCGCGGCTCTAAAATTCCGGGAGGACGTCTATTGACGTCCTCCCATTCGGCTCGTGCTGGGCGCGCTCCCGCGGACGCGAGCGGCGCATGCACGTGCCGCCGCACACTGCGGGAGCGTGCCCGCGGGTCGGGCGGACCCGATGTCCGCCGGAGACCCGCGATCTCCTTACAGACAGGAGGAACGGGGAACCGCCGAAGTAAACACGGCGGTTCCCCGTTCTGTGAGGGGGGCATGCCAGATCTACTGATCCCTGTCACTGGAAAAATAACCAAAATTATTGGAGAACTTGCCCTTGACAAGCCCACAAAGGGCTGAATCTTCCAGGGTTTGGAAGGTTACTGGGGGAAAGGGCTGTGATACTCAAGTCGGTCTTGAGAAAAACAAGAGGGTATGTGTCAAAAGGTGGTGTGGAAGAGGGGAAACGGACGGAGTGGGATACAGAAACAAAATTACATGCATAGATAGAGCCGAAGGTGTTCTACGGTCATAGAACAGTGTATAGTGGAAATTTAGAAAACTCAAGAAAGTGCATGGCACCCGAGGTGAGCCAGGACATGACTGGCCAGGTAACCGATAGCTCGGGTGCCTGTCTGTGCTAGGCACAAACGTGTGGACTAGAGCCCCAGGGCATGCTGGGGCAAGCAGCTGGAGTCTGGTACAGCCTATGTAGGAATGTTTCGGTCTGTAGATTTATGACGCATGCTCGGTCTGCTTAACTCTTGCACTGTCAGCAAGTGGATGTTCAGCGACCTTGTCTGTGAGGTGGAGAGTCGGTCTCCGAAAAGAGAGTGTAATGTATAGACATATGTGACAGAAACTAACGCCCAACCTTAGTATGCCGAATGGTGAATGTAAAATCGAAGATTTAGTGACAGAGTGCTGCAGAATATGTGACAGAAAAGACCCGTGAACTACACCTGACTAACGCTCGATCATTAAGGTCCTGGTATGGATCAAACCTGTAGTAGGAGTGACATGAGTGGAAAAGTTATCTCTCATTTCCCTACATGGGCTGTCCCACCCTTGTTATGCGGGTGGCCCTGATGAAGAAGCGATCCCTACGTTGGGAGGGTTTTTTTTTTTTTTTCGGGGAAAACGTCCAATCTGATGCAGGATGCGTCCTGAACTTGACTGACCTAAGTAGAAATGACAGAGAAAACGATGAGTGGCCCGTATGTTAATGCCACTGGAGACGAGTGGCCGATTAAGTGCCACTAAAATGGTGTGTGGCTGATTGTGTGCCACTGAGAATGTGCTTGTAATGGGGTGGTGTTTGTCCTTGCTCGAAGCGATTGCGAGGGATTGGTGATGATGCGTGCTCGCATCGGTTGCGAGGAGTTTATGTAAATGTGTGCTCGCAGTGATTGAGAGGTATTATGTTGATGCGTGCCCGCAGTATTTGCGAGGAATTTACGTAAATACACGCATGCAGTGATTGTAAGGAGTTTGACAGTGAGTGTTCGCCGTGATTGTGATGGGTTTGCGATGATGCGTGCTCTCAGTGATTGCAAGCAGTTACAAAAAAATATGTGTTTGCAGCGATTGCAAGAAGTTCAAGTTTGAAATGCATGCTTGCAGCGTTGCGGGGAGTGTCAAATGTGCTGGCAGCGATTTGCAAGGCGTTTAGTTAAACATACTTGTAACATTTGTAAGAAGTTTGCACATGCTGACAGAGATCGCAAGGGGTTTGTATAGTTACGTGATTGCAGCGTTTGCTAGGAGCTTAAATGACAACATGTGCTTGCAGCGATCGCAATGCCTGCTTGCTGTAATGTATGGAGTAACACATACCTGTGCTTCCAGCGATTTGCAAGACGTGGCCCTCGAATGCATGCTTTCAAGAACCTGTACTGATAAATTGCTGCGATTTGCAAAATTGACCTATAGATAGGTGAAAGATGAAGATAGTAAATAGCAAGGGGGGTGTATTGTGGCCAAACTAACCGTAACTGTGCTTGGCGTGGAACTTAAACCGATGCCATGGATCGATACGATTCGGTAGTAAGGAAAAAACACGAACCGATACGAAACGGTAGTGGGCTTTAGCAAAGAGTGGGCGACTTAAACTACATGTGAACTGATTTGCTTCGATGCAAATCCATAGTAGGAAATAACATGAGCCGATGCAAAGCGATAGATAAATTGAGGATAATTAGCGGCATGACACAAACCGATTCGAATCAGCAGAACACTAACATAATTAATGCAATTGGTAGTAGGAAATGGCATGAATCGATGCGACTCGGTAGTAGGAACGATCATGAACCGATGCAAAGCGGTAGTAGGAACGATCATGAACCGATGCAAATCG
This sequence comes from Glandirana rugosa, assembly GCA_018402905.1. Taxonomy (NCBI): domain Eukaryota; kingdom Metazoa; phylum Chordata; class Amphibia; order Anura; family Ranidae; genus Glandirana; species Glandirana rugosa. The sequence continues at coordinate 233,572 of BLSH010116615.1, forward strand.
GTAGAAGGAACGGTCATGAACCGAAGCCCCTCAGTAGTAGGGACTGATATCAACCGATGCAAATTGGTAGAAGGAACGGTCATAAACCGATGCGACTCGGTAGTAGGAACGGTCATGAACCGATGCGACTCGGTACCGGGGACTGACATGAACCGATGCGACTCGGTACCGGGGACTGACATGAACCGATGCGACTCGGTACCGGGGACTGACATGAACCGATGTGACTCGGTAGCGGGAACTGACAAGAACCCATGCAACTCGGTAGTGGAATGACATGAACCAACATGAGTAATAGGAAATGACATGAATCAGTAGTAGGAAGTGGCGTGAACCGATGCTAATCGGTAGTAGAAAACAACATGAAGCGATGAGAATCGGTAATGGAACAACATGAACCGACATGCGTCAGCAATAGGAACTGACATGAAGCGATGCGAATTGGTAGTAAGAAATGACATGAAGTGATGCGAATTGGTAGTAAGAAATGACATGAATCAATGCGATTTGGTAGTGAAAAAGGGTATGAACTGATGCGAGTCGGTAGGAAGGGTAACCGATCGGGAAGATAACATGGACTGGGTAAACAACATGACCGGTATGAATCGGTAACTAGGTACACGTTGGACTGTGGCAATTATCTGGCATGGATCATTTGTGGGGTAGGAAATGCACCGATGCAACAAATCGGTAGTCAAGAAAAGAACATGAACCAATCGAAATCGGTTGAAGGGAAGGCATGCACCGATACGAATCGGTAGATAGGGTAAAAACAAAGAGAGTAAGTGACATGGTCCGATACGACTCGGTGTGTGTGATGCATCCGATACAAACCATTGTGACTAGGCTCGAATCAGATTGTGGTGAGTATGCAATGGATTCGGTACAAATCGATTGTGAGGTGAATGGTATGATCGATACGAATTGGTTGTAGCATGCATGAAATTAATCTCTTACGAGTTTGAAATGGCTTCAACTGAACACCAACCACCCAACCCCCGAGGCTAATTGAGTGCAGCCAAGGCCCAGGTGGGTCCAACTACCCCTCAATCAGCCACAGAAGCTGTGCAAACAATACATGCTAATCACCCAATGGATGCGATGGCACCCACCATAGACAGTAAATGCTGTGAGCAACAAAGCCTGCATCGAGTGATATTGGATAACGGTCGACAGTGGCACGAGGCTTGGCTCTGCGCATGAATCATTAAATAGGCAGAGGGGAACTTTCAAATCTACCATGCCTGTGCCGTATGATGTCGGGCCACGAATGACACCAACTTGGAGGCAGCTAAGTACAAAAGGAGAGGCAGGATAGGAAACATAACGAATTGTAACATAGCGTATGAAATGAAAGGATTCGAATCCTACCTGCAACAGCGAGCGAGCTGGTAATCGAACGCAACATGAAGTGAGCTGGGGAGAGCCGGCCCAGTAACATGAGCTATCGTGCACTGGAACCAACAAAGAGCATGGAGAGTGAGGGTGCTTAAATACCCTCCGGGCTCCTCCCATAAATTCAGGCCAGCCCACTGGCCTTCCTACATATATATATAAAATTAACCAGTGTAATTTTCCACCTTTTCCAAGACTTTCCTAAGTAGAATCGGAGTAAAATAATGTAGTGTCTTTGGACTGTAAAATTATTCCCACACATCTGAAAAATATAAGTGACATGTATTTTCACGTTCTAGTTCCCTAATATGATTATAAAGAATGACGTTGTATAGTTTGAAAGTTGACATTAGACAGGACCCAATGAGTCACGGGGTTCCGTTTTATCAGTATATTTATACTGTCGTTTTTTTTTATATATATATACATCCTTCCGGTCACCCGACCGGACTTAAATACCCTCCTCGGGCCTCCCATAAATTCGTGGGAGTGAGAGGTCCGAGAAACAGCCAAGGTCACGTTCTATCGTGTACAATGACCCGACCGAGAGGGGTCGAGTGAAGTACAAACACTCAGACACACAAGCTAATGGTCGAGCGAGCGACAACGTCCATCCTAAGCTTAGGAAAGTAAAGTATGCGATACAATGTTAAGCAATACAAAGGATAGGACGTAGAGGAAAACATGAATCGACGGAGGTTCAACCACAGTAAACACCGGGCTGTAGTATGCCGCAGGATAGGAAACATAACGAATTGTAACATAGCGTATGAAATGAAAGGATTCGAATCCTACCTGCAACAGCGAGCGAGCTGGTAATCGAACACACAGACTCACAAACATGAAGTGAGCTGGGGAGAGCCAGCCCAGTAACATGTGCTATCTTGCACTGGAACCGACAAAGAGCCTGGAGAGTGAGGGTGCTTAAATACCCTCCGGGCTCCTCCCATAAATTCAGGCCAGCCCACTGGCCTTCCTACATATATACAGGGATGGTGGAAACCCCCCATAATAGGCACAGCAGGTGTACAGACCCAGGAACTCAGCACAGGGATGGTGGGAACGCCTCATAATGGACACAGCAGGCTTATAGACCCAGGAATTCAGCACAGGGATGGTGGGAACCCCTCATAATGGGCACAGCGGGTGCACAGACCCAGGAGCTCAGCACAGGGATGGTGGGAACCCCTCATAATGGGCACAGTAGGTGTACAGACCCAGGAACTCAGAGTCAGCACAGGAATGGTGGGAACCCCTCATAATGGGCACAGCGGGTGCACAGACCCAGGAACTCAGCACAGGGATGGTGGAAACCCCTCATAGAAGGCAGAGCAGGTGTACAGACCCAGGAACTCAGCACAGGGATGGTGGGAACCCCTCATAATAGACAGAGCATTTGTACAGACCCAGGAACTCAGCACAGGGATGGTGGGAACCCCTCATAATAGGCAGAGCAGGTGTACAGACCCAGGAACTCAGCACAGGGATGGTCGGAACCCCTCATAATGGGCACAGTGTACAGACACCGGGAACTCAGCACAGGGATGGTGGGAACCCCTCATAATGGGCACAGCAGGTGTACAGACCCAGGAACTCAGCACAGGGATGGTGGCAACCCCTCATAATGGGCACAGCAGGTGTACAGATCCGGGAACTCAGCATAGGGATGGTGGGAACCCCTCATAATGTGCACAGCAGGTGTACAGACCCGGGAACTCAGCATATACATATTATAATATATATGTATATATAATTCTATTCTGTTGTATTGTTTTTCTATTCTGCTATATCTTATTCACTTATTTTCCATTTTATTCTTTTCTTTTTTCTATTCTATTATAATCTTTTCTATTCAAATTCACATTCAATCTATTCTTAATTCGAATTCATGCTGTATTCGAAATTCGAATTTTGGAAAATTAATATATATCGATTTTCCGAAATTCGAATTTCCAATAGAATGACTTCAAATTCGAATTTCAATAGAAAAGTTTAGAATAGAAAAGAAAAGAAAAAATAGACTAGAAAAAAATAGTGAAATAAAAATAAAGAGAATAAAAAAACAATAGAATAAAATAAAAAACAATAGAATAGAAAAACAATAGAACAAAATGGAATTATATTTATCTATAGTATTTATACGTCAATTTTCCGAAATTCAAATTTTAAAAACAGCATGAATTCCAATTTCATATAGAATGAATATGAATTTGAATAGAAAAGATTATAATATAATAGAAAATAAGAGAAAAGAATATAATAGAAACTAAGAAAATAAGATAGAAAAGAATAGAAAAATAAAAGAACAGAACCTAAATATATATATATATTCAGTCTATTCAAAATTCAAATTCATTGTATTCGAAATTTGAATTTCGGAAGATTGTTATAATATATATATAGTTTTTTTTATTTTATTCTCTTTGTTTTAATTTCCCTTGCTTTTTTAAATTGTAATATTTATTTTCTCTTCCATTCTAAACTTTTCTATTGAAATTCGAATTTTGGGAAATCGATATTTATATACAGGGATGGTGAAAACCCCCCATAATGGGCACAGCAGGTGTACAGACCCAGGAACTCAGCACAGGGATGGTGGGAACCCCTCATAATGGACACAGCAGGCTAACAGACCCAGGAATTCAGCACAGGGATGGTGAGAACCCCTCATAATGGTCACAGCGGGTGCACAGACCCAGGAACTCAGCACAGGGATGGTGGGAACCCCTCATAATGGGCACAGTAGGTGTACAGACCCAGGAACTCAGCACAGGGATGGTGGGAACCCCTCATAATAGGTAGAGCAGGTGTACAGACCCAGGAACTCAGCACAGGGATGGTGGGAACCCCTCATAATAGGCAGAGCAGGTGTACAGACCCAGGAACTCAGCACAGGGATGGTGGGAACCCCTCATAATAGGCAGAGCAGGTGTACAGACCCAGGAACTCAGCACAGGGATGGTCGGAACCCCTCATAAAAACGGCATGAATTCCAATTTCGAATAGAATGAATTTGAATAGAAACGCTTATAATAGAATAGAAAATAAGAGAAAACAATAGAATAGAAAATAAGAGAATAGAAAAAAAAAAAAAAAAAAAAAA
>BLSH010116615.1:246978-304764 GCA_018402905.1 Glandirana rugosa
CAGGATCAGGTCTTAAAATGTCTCAAATCTCTCCCTCAAGCTTTCAGCTTCCTTTCCCTACACTAACCAAAGGAGCATGTGACTGCAGCACTACGTGACTCCAGCTTATAAAGAGGCTGGGTCACATGATGCACTGGCCAATCACAGCCATGCCATTAGTAGGCATGGCTGTGATGGCTTCTAAGGGCAAACCAGTGAAACGCTTGTTGATTGGCTGCCCTGCATCTTCTCAACACGTGGAGTAAAATAGCAGAACCCCGGACCGAACCCGAACGATTTTTGAAATGTCCGGGTCCGGGTCCATGCCACGGACACCCGAAAGTTCGGTACGGACCCGAACGTTACAGTCCGGGTTCGCTCAACACTAATTATAATCTTTTCTATTCAAATTCATTCTATTTGAAATTGGAATTCATGCTGTTTTTAAAATTCGAATTTCGGAAAATTGATGTATAAATACTATAGATAAATATAATTCCATTCTGTTCTATTGTTTTTCTATTCTATTTTCCGAAATTCGAATTTCGAATAGACTGAATATATATATATATATATATATATATTAGTTCTGTTCTATTATTTTTCTATTCTTTTCTATCTTATTCTCTTATTTTCTATTCTATTCTTTTCTCCTATTTCCTTTTCTATTATAATCTTTTCTATTCAAATTCATTCTATTCGAAATTGGAATTCATGCTGTTTTCTAAATTGGAATTTCGAAAAATTGATGTATAAATACCATAGATAGATATAATTCCATTCTGTTCTATTGTTTTTCTATTATATTGTTTTCTATTGTTTTTTATTCTCTTTATTTGCATTTCCCTACTTTTTTCTAGTCTATTATTCATTTTCTCTTCTGTTCTAAACTTTTCTATTGAAATTCGAATTTGAAGTCATTCTATTGGATTTTCGAATTTCAGAAAATCAATATATATAAATTTTCCGAAATTCAAATTTTGAATACAGCATGAATTCGAATTTCGAATAGATTGAATGTGAATTTGAATAGAAAAGATTATAATAGATTAGAAAATAATAGAAAATAATAAAATAGAAAATAAGAGAATAAAAAAGAAAAGAATAGAAAAACAATAGAACAGAATGGAATTATATTTATCTATAGTATTTATACATCAATTTTCCAAAATTCGGATTTCGAAAACAGCATGAATTCCAATTTCGAATAGAATGAATTCGAATTTCAAATAGACTGAATATATATATATATATATATATATATATTTAAGTTCTTTTTTATTATTTTTCTATTCTTTTCTATCGTATTCTCTTATTTTCTATTCTATTCTTTTCTCTTATTTCCTTTTCTATTATAATCTTTTCTATTCAAATTCATTCTATTCGAAATTGGAATTCATGCTGTTTTCGAAATTCACATTTTGGAAAATTGATGTATAAATACTATAGATAGATATAATTCCATTCTGTTCTATTGTTTTTCTATTATATTGTTTCATATTGTTTTTTTATTCTCTTTATTTGTATTTCCCTAGTTTTTTCTAGTCTATTATTCATTTTCTCTTCTGTTCTAAACTTTTCTATTGAAATTCGAATTTGAAGTCATTCTATTGGAAATTCAAATTTCGGAAGACTGTGTTTTCTATTTATTCTATATTTTATTTATTTTCTATTCTATTCTCTTATTTTCTATTATATTCTTTTCTTTTGTTTTTCTTTGTTTTGGATTTTTTTTCAATCTCATTCAAATTTATACTATTTGAAATTTGAATTTCAGAACATGGTTAATTGTTTATATTCTATTTTAATATAATTATATTGTTCTCTATTCTATCTTTTACTATTCATTTTTTTATTATATTACTTTATATTTTATATTCTGTTTTAGAAAATCTTTTTTTATAATTAGTTTTGATATTTATTTCGATTTGTTTTCGAATTTGATTCGACTTTTTCGACTCGACTATTTAGAATTCGTTTCGAATTAGACTCAAATCGAATTTCGGACAAAATTTTTTTAATCAAAATTTTTTTTTCGGATTCGTTCAAAATTGTTACTATTGTAATTCAGAAATTCGGATGCATCAGAATTCCGAATTATTAAAAATTCGTCCGAATTTCGATTCGGAACTAAACGAATTGCACATGTCTAATCTCTTGAGGCTTGGACCTCATTACTGACTTATAAATGTCCGGAGGTTAGGTCTTTAGTGCTACCTGTTGACACTTTCAGTGACCTAATACCTAATTTAAACTAATGACTTGGAAGCACTGTGTGTTACATTTTCTACAGGACCTCCACAAGGACGATAATATAATACACTTTCATATCTTACAAAAGGCTTGTGCCCTACCTCCCGCTGAACTATACATATCTAAGAATTCATAACTGTTTGCGGGCCTGCAAGATCCCTCTTATCACTCCCCTTCCATCCTCTATCCTACAATTTTACTATAACACCAAATACTTGGGGCATGGTATCTCTGATTTCTACACCTACCTTACCAAATTACAATTGCCCCTTGGAACCCTTTCCTTGCATAAATGGAAAACACTATTTAGTGATAATATTTCAGACTTTAGGTGGCATAAAACCTTTACAAACACCATCAACGCCTCCTGATGTGCAAGTCATTGGGAATCTTGAAAGTCCTCTATCAATGGTACTTGACTCCTTTGAGACTCTGAAAAACCTACCCCAACCTTTCTGATCTTTGCTGGCACCAATGTGAGGAAAAGGGTTAACTATTACACACCCTAAGGTCCTGCAAGTCCCCTCTGTTGATTTGCAATAGAATCTTGAAATTAATATCAGCAATGACTACCAAGCCAATTAATTCAGACACAAAATTGGCCTCACTACACGAACATAGATTGCATAGTAAATGGGCATCTTTATACAAGTACATAGGAGGGAGTGGACAGAAACACTCAGCTGTCAAGCCCCGTTCACATCTCTGCATAGCGGAAAATCGCATACCCACGTGCGTTTTTTTTTTGTCTAGCGAGGTGGGGAGGCGTTTGAGCATTTTCACTCATCACACATAGGGCAGCTCATCCACCTGAATGGGCCACCGTACATGCAGCAATCGTCCCAAAGAAGCTTCAGAACTTTTTTTTTAGAGCTGACCTTGGTGCGTTTTTTACTGCGCTTTTTGGTTCAGTACATTTCTGAAATGCAAGGAAACACACAGATGTGAATGGAGCCTCGTTGTTCTTGTGTTACCGCACCAATTTCACTTTCAGGCCCCATTCACATCTAGCATAGTGGGAGCGAAGGTTTTGTGTCTCGTTTTTCCTGTGAAACGCATAGGGCAGCCCATTTATTCAATTGGCTGCACTACATGTGGTTAATGGGGCATTTTGTGGTTTGTGTGGTTTTTACTGTGCATTTTGCAGCATTCACCCCTCGTTTTTTCACATGGCAAAATGTGTGTTTGCTTCTGTGTTTGGTGTGCCATTAACAATTAATGGCACTGAAAGCGCAACTAGTAATTTTAGGTGTATAAAAGTGGCCATACACTATACAACCTGATTGTATATTGTGAATTTAGTGAGAAGAGTGATCACTGTTTGATTGCATTTCATTTAAAAAAGGTGCACCTGGGAGTGGGCGGTAGGTAGGAAGGTGGATGATGCAAGCTGTGTGCTAATGAGGTCAGCTGGTCAACCACTTCCTGTGTCATTACCTATAGCCTATGTGAAGATAAGGCATGGAATGGAAATATGGTCTGGAAACATGGATGGAGGACAATAAAGTATGTGTCTCTAGATTTAATGTAAAGAGTTGATATTTTTGCAAACAAAGTACATGAATGCTATATTGGTACATAAGGGAGCTGGAATTTAGAAAAAGTGATCAAAGGTCAACTTACCCTTTAAGTGGATTAAGTGTCAATGATTAAGTGTCAGGCATCCCTCCCTCTCCCCCCTCGTTTTCACTCCCCCCCCCCCCGGCTGGGGGTGGGGGCGGGGGCAGATGTGCCTCTAGCTCATCGGTGTCACGTCACCACTCTATGCAGTGTGGCATCCTGGCGGTGTCACTCTGCTGGAGCGTGTTTAAACATTGCGGCTGACACTTGGAAGGTGTTCAAACTTAGTGGGTCATTTTTTTTCTGCACCAGTGAGGGCTCTTCCCGTCTTGTCATGCCCGCGTGATGCTGGTGTGGGGCATGTTGGTCTGGCCGGTAGCCAGAACACACGCTCCATCTGCTTTTCTGGCAGCACTGTCTACATGCACCTATGCACGTGTGGATCTGATATTTAGGCCCTGGCTACACAACCAGGTAAAATACTATAACCCTTCACCTTCCCAATCCTAAGCAGTGGCTCTTATCTTACTTCCTCTTTATCTGTTGGCAACTGGTTTGGCTCTTTTATCATGTTATTCAGCTGTCTCTTATTAATTTTCTCCCACACCTGTGGTCACACATTGGATTCACATGCTTCTTTATATATACTATAGCTTAGTTTTTTTTTCCATTCACCTTTGGAGCATGGGTTTCTTTCACTGGGTCTACATATACTTATATATGCACGTATTATTACTTATACCCAATTCAGTTCCTTAGTTTCACAGAAGTGATGGCCCATTGTTACCATCCAGTTAAACACCTGCTTATTGAGGAATTCATCTGTGCTCCCAGTCTGTCCACATGTCACTGTCACTTCAGCTCCCATGGGGGACAGTTGGACAGCCCTGACCCTTTGTTCATACATCAACTGATGTAAGTATTGAATAGGGATATCTACCCCATCTTCTCTACTTAAAATACTGACTCCTAACATGTAGGTATATCATTGGCTATTATGCTTTTTTATAGACTACTTCTGCATCGCCCCTGAAGAGTGGGCAATGTCCCATGAAGCACGTCAGGCTTACACAGATGCAACATATTCACATAAATGACTTAATATGTTCTTATATATGCATATACCTATGATTTAATACAGCATTGTTTGTATGAGTGGTTATACAACATGGAGAATTTTCATTCTCTACTTTTAGCATATACTGTACCCGTATGGTTCAATATTTAATAGCGTTTTACATATATGGCTTCCATGTAATTTTGATGTATGTACTAATTTGTGTAAGTCTTTTTATTACTTGCCATGTCCTCCATGACCCAAGAAGAACTAGTAAAAGATGTTTTTACATATGGACTGTCTGCTGTTTGTGGTACACATTCCTCATATAAAGTCCCAAAACCCTCCCTCTTTTTTTCATACACCTTATCTCTTATATACAAAGACATAACTTGAAGGCGTGCCTTCTCTCTTTCGACGTTGAAAAGGCATTCGATAGGGTGAATTGGCAGTTTTTACATCTCTCTCTGGAACAGATTGGACAAGGCAATACCTTTATCACCAACGTCAGGATTGTCCCTTATCCCCCCTTCTAGTGATTGAACACCTGGCTAGGGTCATTAGGCAAAATGATTCCATAATAGGAATCCAGACCCCCTCTCTACACCACTAGCTATCACTTTATGCGGACTACTTTTTGGTTTATATTCAACCGCTGCACACATCCCTTCCCTGCCTGCTGCAGGAGTTCCGCAGATTCAGGAAATATAGAAATTTTAAATTGAATATGTCCAAGACGGAAGCTTTCAACATATCCCTACCAGCCACCACCCTCGCCCAAATACGCTCAAATTTCTCCTTCCAGTGGAGCGCTCAGGGTATCTCCTACCTGGGGATAAAGATTCCCTCTAACCCTTCAGACCTTTACATTTTAAATTATGTATCTATGTTGGCTCACCTTCGTAAAGATCTAGAGGTCTGGAATTTGTCCCCACTACCCTGGTTCAGCCGTATAAATACACTTAAAATGGACATCCTCCCTAAACTGCTTTACCTATTTCAGATGGTTCCCATCACCATTACTAAACATTTCTTCCACTTCCTATGTTCTCTATCCATTGGTTTTGTGTGGTGGCAGGGACTATCCCGCATTCGTCATACACTGCTCACCTACCCAAAGCTTTGGGGGGGTTAGGGGTAGGATTGCCGGCGGCTCAGGTTTTGGAATGGTTTCCTCGCCCCTTCACCAAGGCGTCCATGATGGTCGAATAAGATATTTCTCCATCAGAGCTACAGGCCCTCCTTTAGGGCCACAGACAGGGATTTCAAACTCTCTCCCCTATATCACCTCTAACCACAGCTGCTTTACATTTATGGTACAAGAGGGGACTAGGCACCCTTCTTTCTACAGACCCCTCACCCCTGACTCCATTGTTTGACAATCCTGCCCTACCTCAGGGAATGGGCTCCTCCATGGTGTGCTCATTCACACGTTCCTCCTGGCCCGTGGCTAGATCTTTTCTCCATTCTGCTTCGGGTACACCTGTCGATATTGGCTTACCTCTTGGCTTACCTCTTTACGGTTGTCCTCTTTCTGCTCCGCTTTATCCTCCTCTTGTAAAATCTATAGTACTTTGACTGAATATGAGCAACTGTGTACCCTCTCTGACCCTACTTTCTTCAATTTACAAATTACTACATTTATTACTTCACACACAACTTCCATCCTACATGCGGTGGTGGTCCATGGAATTGGGGAAGGAGTTATCAGCTGCCGACTGGTACACTTCATTCACTTTTATGCATAAATCCTCTATATCCTGTTACTCTCAGGGAAAAAAAATGTAAGTTCCTCTCCAGGTGGTACAGGGATCCTCATTCTGTAAACAAAAATTTTCCATTCGTTTCTCCTACATGCTGGAGATGCGGCTCGGCTGAGGGTACATACCTTCACATATGTTAGGAGTGTGCCAGGATCCGGCCCCTTTGGTCCCAGGTCTTTTCCATACATGACAGTTTCTACAGCGAGCCTTTGGTACCTACTTCAGCTACAGCATTACTGTCCATGCTCCCAGGTTCCATACCATCCCAGAAATGTGGCTTGCTGGGTTTCTTCCTGTCAGCTGCAAGGCAATTGATACCTCTGTTTTGGAAAACTATCACCACCCCCCAATTTTACCTATGGATTTCCACTGTTAATGATATCATGCCTATGGAGGCAGCGGCAGAATTATTAGGTTTGCTGCAGTCGCACTTGCGACTGGGCCCTTGAGTTCTGCCACGTCAGAGGGGCCCACCAGCCTGTCCGCTAGTATGAGGGGCCTGCACACAGAGCCCGCCGTTGTGCACCTGTCCATTCTGGATGATGTGCTGCTGCCCACCCCACCTGTCCATTCGTTCCCACCGTGGGAAGGGGGCTTTCACTCATTGGCCAGTGAGGGGAGGCAAAGCTGAGAGTCTGCTGGACCGCCCCGCCTATCTCCACTCCAGAGAATCCATGTAGGGAGGCGGGAGGTCACTGAAATAGAAAGTCAGCTGACCAGCTGACACCATTGAGTGAAGGGGGAGGAGCTCCCATGAGGCAAAGGCATCCTGGAGGCACAGTGACGGAATTCTGAGGGGGAATTGATTTATTGAAAAATGTCAGAGCAATTGGTCCCCAGCCTCTAGCACCTCTGCCTCTTGCTGATTCCATCCCACCACCACCACAGATCTCCTCCCTACCCCCTATAACCTCTACAACAGAGGTAATGGGGGATAGGGGTGATTGAGATCTGTGGTTATGGTGGGGGGATGGGATCAGTAAGAGGCAGAGGTGATGGTGGGAGAGGACGACACCATGGCTGCCACTGATGCCAACCCCCTCACCACCAACACTGATCCCACCCCCCCTCACCATCACCACTACCACCACTGATCCCACCCCTCTCACCATCACTACCACTGCCACTGATCCCACCCCCCCACCACCACCACCAATCTCACCCCCTCACCATCACCACCACTGATCCCACCCCCCCTCGCCACCAGCGCCACTGATCCCACCCCCCCTCACCATCACCACTACTGCCACTGATCCCACCCCTCTCACCATCACCACCACCGCCACTGATCCCACTCTCCTCACCATAACCACCACTGATCCCACCCCCCTGAGATGCTGGTAATACAGAGGCATGAGATGGGGGTTACCCAGGTGGCGGTTAACAATACAATGGTCATGTTGTTATCCTGACATGTTTCGCCTTTGCAGGTTTCCTCAAGGGATCTAAATGACCGCCACCAAATAGTGCTTAAATAATAAAAAAGCAGGGAAAGCAATAAAGAAGTATATATTATAACATCACAGTTATTGAAAACAGCAAAGTGTTGATATGTGGTGATTGGACTATAACTTTACAAGATAGGTCACACCCCCACCCCCAATACACCAATAGATGGATTACCCAACAAGACTTAACAGGGCATACACCCAATCACATGTAAGGGAGGCACAGCAAGCCCACAACCTGACGGGACCCAGCACTCTGCAACTGCAGGAGACGTATAAAGTCCAGGCTGGGATGGAAAAATATGACAAAGTAAGTAACATAATTCAAAGGGACAAGAAAAACACATTAGAAAATACTATTCAGTGTATAGCTGAAAAACAGACTAGTCAACTCAATACTGCACATACTGATGTGCAGAATATAGCAATGTTGGCTTAAGAACATACAAAACTCACTTTGCAAATAGCACTGGTTTGAAATACACAGGGGACTTGCATGCGTCACATAATAAAAGAACATACGCTGGGGGCGCAAGTACCAAAGCACACTCTGAAAAAAAGGCTTTTGAAGAACCCAAAGGGTCCAACAACCACTTTAGCAGATGAAGACAAAAGGCCGAAGAGCAATACCTGCAAGGAGCAATTATGTAAATTAGTGTCCTAAGAAGTTTTTATAGAATCGGAAGAAAGTAAACACTAAAGTAAGCAAATACATAAACCCTATATAACGGGTATGCGTAGCAGAGTAATAAACCATACAAGGTACAGAAGATACCAGAGAGATGACACCTTCAAATTTTAAAATTATACAAGATAATAGATAAAAAAAGAGGGGAGATAATATGGCTAGAAAAATATGGAATAATCAAGTTACAAATAGCAGGTGATAAGTGTTGCATTACAAGAAAAAAAGCAGTGCACTTCAAGAATCATACTGCATAAGCATGATATGAACATGAGCAATCAATATAACATAACATATGAAAATCAAGGTCACTGGATGATAAGTGCATTCCATATGATAAGAAAAAAGAAAAAAACAGAGAAAGAAAAGGTGAGAGAGAAGAATAGGAGGGAAGTGAGTGAAAAATCTCTGAAAAGCACAGGGGAAAGACCAGGGAAAGGGTAGAGCGGAACTTTGGAGGGCTAACCAGATGGGGATGGGCAAGGTGTAATACTAACCTAAGTAGAGGGTGATAACATATTCTTAAAGGTGTGTAAACGTAGAACGGGGTTCCCTAGGGGGATTATGCAGTGCAAGGGAATAGAGTCCAGAATACAAAAGAATTATAAAAACAATGAAGCTTTATTGTGACACAATGTCAATTAAAAAGACAAAGAAATGCTTTGCAATTACAATAAATAAATTGAGATGCTGGTAATACAGAGGTATGAGATGGGGGTTACCCAGGTGGTGGTTAACAATACAATGGTCATGTTGTTATCCCGACATGTTTCGCCTTCGCAGGCTTCCTCAGGGGATCTGAATGACCGCCACCAAATAGTGCTTAAATAATAAAAAAGCAGTGTAAGTAATAAAGAAGTATACAGTATATTATAACATCACAGTTATTGCAAACAGCAAAGTGTTGATATGTGGTGATTGGACTATAACTTTACAAGATAGGTCACACCCCCACCAGCAATACCCCAATAGATGGATTACCCAACAAGACTTACCAGGGCATACACCCAATCACATGTAAGGGAGGCACAGCAAGCCCACAACCTGACGGGAACCAGCACTCTGCAACTGCAGGAGACGTATAAAGTCCAGGCTGGGATGGAACAATATGACAAAGTAAGTAACATAATTCAAAAGGACAAAAAACACACATTAGAAAATACTATTCAGTGTATAGCTGAAAAACAGACTAGTCAACTCAATACTGCACATACTGATGTGCAGAATATAGCAATGTTGGCTTAAGAACATACAAAACTCACTTTGCAAATAGCACTGGTTTGAAATACACAGGGGACTTACATGCGTCACATAATAAAAGAACATACGCTGGGGGCGCAAGTACCAAAACACACTCTGAAACAAAGGTTTTTGAAGAACCCAAAGGGGTCCAACAAGCACTTTAGCAGATGAAGACAAAAGGCCGAAGAGCAGTACCTGCAAGGAGCAATTATGTAAATTAGTGTCCTAAGAAATGGCAGATACTAGATTGGCACCGATTTTTTTTTTTTTAGCCAAGAACAAGGATTCCAACATGAATCCCACCCCCACAAACACCCTTTCAATGACAATGTAACTAATACGGAATTAGAGATTATTAATCTATCACATTATACCTTATCCCCAGCAGAATCCCAGGTGCTAAAGTTGACTTTTTGCCCAGACACTAAGACTGACATTTTTCTCCTTATAAAAGACATTCATCTGTTTGCTAGAAAACTTACATACAACGCAGAAAGGGCTGAGTCCCAGGCTCTTGTGGACCTGATGGAATTGTGGGAGGAAGGCCATGTCGAGGATGACTCGACATGGCCTCCAACCCAACCAGCGATTTCAGTAGCAGGGGTCACATTCCCCTCACCATCTTCATTTAAACTAAAATCTACTGCCTTCCCTATGCTTAATACAAGTCCGAATATACGGGCATTCGTTCAGCAAACTATGAAGGAAATAGAGAGAATGAATACCATTGTCCCTAACCAACAAAATCTGTCCAAAACTCAAAGATTAGCGATTAAGTCACTACAATCGAATGCTAATATTACCATTAAGATGGCTGATAAAGGAGGAAACATTGTAATCATGGATGCAAATGACTATGAAACTATGTGCCAAAACATCTTACAAAATAAAGAATGGTATCGCCCTATCTCTAAAACAAGTGTTGCTAATTTTGAAAATGAATATTATAATATGATATTGAAAGCATTTCAAAAAGGAATCATTGACAAGGACACATGGTCATGTCTAAATACTAAAGAGCCTAGGTTGCCTACCTTCTATGCTCTACCGAAAGTACACAAGTCCCTCATTAAACCTCCTGGCCGTCCAATTATTTCTGGATGTGCAGGCATGATGGAGAATGCCAGCTTATTAGTGGATAACTACCTTAGACCTCATGTGACAGCCCTATTTTCCTATGTACGTGACACCATTGACCTGCTGCGTATGGTCGATGGTATCCACCTACTGGCTAATGTATGGCTTATCGCCCTAGACATTGAAAGTCTCTATAACTCCATCCCCCATACCGGGGGCTGGAAGTTATAGAGAAACATTTAAAAGAAAGGGGTCCCTCGGCAGACAAATATAATCTTTTTGTACTGGACCTGTTGAGGTTAATTTTGACTCAAAACATATTTTTGTTAGGCTCCTCCCACTACCTCCAAGTGCAGGGGGTTGCGATGGGGGCACGCTATGCCCCATCGTATGCCAACCTGTACCTGGGGGGTGGGAGGGAGAACTCTTTTCCAATGTCTTGTTGTCCCCTCTTCTGGGACACATTGCGGCATGGTATCATTATATTGACGATGTGTTAATCTTTTGTTAATCTTTTGGACAGGTACAAAACAAGAATTCTCAGCTAATGACTTTAATCTTAAATTTACGTTTGAGCTGAGGAAACGATCAGTTTTCTGGACATCCAGCTATCTTTGGACAATGATGGATATGTTTGCTCTTCCCTGTATAGAAAACCCCTGGCAGGTAACACAATACTTCATGCAGAGAGTGCCCACCCTGAACCACTCATCCAAACTATACTGAACAGTCAGTATTTGCGTATTAAACGCAATTGTAGCAAACAAGAGGATTTTGAACTGGCCGCCAGGGACCTGTATAGAAGATTGAGGCAACGAGGGTAGAGTCATTCCTGCTTGAAAAAAGCGTATAAAAGGGCTAAAAACAAGGACAGAAGATCCTTGATTCTCCCCAAAATAAATAAAGAAATTAGTCAACCCATCAGGCTAATAACAAGATATTCTGCCCAACATGCAAGGTCCCTTCAAGTGCCAGGATGCTCCCCCCACTGTTGGGAGTGCGCTGTGGGCCCTCTACCATTGGGAGCCATGGCGCATATTTTGCCACTGTACGGACGCAAGGGGGCGCTGGACACTCTCTGGCTTGCCCTTCCTTTCCCATGGTGAGGGTTT
This sequence comes from Glandirana rugosa, assembly GCA_018402905.1. Classification (NCBI taxonomy): domain Eukaryota; kingdom Metazoa; phylum Chordata; class Amphibia; order Anura; family Ranidae; genus Glandirana; species Glandirana rugosa. The sequence continues at coordinate 259,155 of BLSH010116615.1, forward strand.
CTTGCCCACTTTCTGGTGCCCAGGTTCTGTGATCCATCTGTCTCTGACAGTTGTGTGGGTCCCACTCCCCCCGTATGCCTGGCTACGCTTCCACCATGACGGGACACGGGACCGAGGTCCAGCTCTCTGCCTGACGCTCACGCCCAGTTCCCGCCCCTCCATGCAGCTTTGCATCATGGGGTTTGTAGTTCCCAGCTGGACCCATACTGCTGGCGCATGCGCCCGCCATGGATCACGTCCGCACTCGGCCGGTGACGTCAGACGCCAGCCGAGTGGGAGATGTATAAAGCCGCCGGCTCCAGCCTATTTGTCAGCTGGAGACTGGGGGCATGTACTGTGTGGACTATACTGCATGTATTTATTGAAGTTTGATGATCTATTCATCCCTATCTTTTATCGTTCCGTTTTTTTTTTTCAATCTGCTACCTACCCCCCCGTTTTACATGCCTTTGCTTGGCTATGAACAACTGCCCTCTTATCTGGACATCATATATGCTACCTAACTTGTATTGCAGGCTTTTGCGGCCATACCTAATTGAATTTAAGGGTTTGGATTTTTACATCCATCTCTAGGCGGCATTTATTGTGAATCCTGTGGGGTTATTGGCCTTCGAGACATAATGAGCCAACAGCCATATTATCTCACCTCTTTTTTTATTTATTATCTTATATAATTTTAAAATTTGAAGGTGTCATCTCTCTGGTATCTTCTGTACCTTTTATGGTTTATTACTCTGCTACGCATACCCGTTATATAGGGTTTATGTATTTGCTTACTTTAGTGTTTACTTTCTTCCGATTCTATAAAAACTTCTTAGGACACTAATTTACATAATTGCTCCTTGCAGGTATTGCTCTTCGGCCTTTTGTCTTCATCTGCTAAAGTGGTTGTTTCAGAGTGTGCTTTGGTACTTGCGCCCCCAGCGTATGTTCTTTTATTATGTGACGCATGCAAGTCCCCTGTGTATTTCAAACCAGTGCTATTTGCAAAGTGAGTTTTGTATGTTCTTAAGCCAACATTGCTATATTCTGCACATCAGTATGTGCAGTATTGAGTTGACTAGTCTGTTTTTCAGCTATACACTGAATAGTATTTTCTAATGTGTGTTTCTTGTCCTTTTGAATTATGTTACTTACTTTGTCATATTGTTCCATCCCAGCCTGGACTTTATATGTCTCCTGCAGTTGCAGAGTGCTGGTTCCCGTCAGGTTGTGGGCTTGCTGTGCCTCCCTTACATGTGATTGGGTGTATGCCCTGGTAAGTCTTGTTGGGTAATCCATCCATTGGGGTATTGCTGGTGGGGGTGTGACCTATCTTGTAAAGTTATAGTCCAATCACCACATATCAACACTTTGCTGTTTGCAATAACTGTGATGTTATAATATACTGTATACTTCTTTATTACTTACACTGCTTTTTTATTATTTAAGCACTATTTGGTGGCGGTCATTCAGATCCCCTGAGGAAGCCTGCGAAGGCGAAACATGTTGGGATAACAACATGACCATTGTATTGTTAACCACCACCTGGGTAACCCCCATCTCATACCTCTGTATTACCAGCATCTCAATTTATTTATTGTAATTGCAAAGCATTTCTTTGTCTTTTTAATTGACATTGTGTCACAATAAAGCTTCATTGTTTTTATAATTCTTTTGTATTCTGGACTCTATTCCCTTGCACCGCATAATCCCCCTAGGGAATCCCGTTCTACGTTTACACACCTTTAAGAATGTGTTATCACCCTCTACTTAGGTTAGTATTACACCTTGCCCATCCCCATCTGGTTAGCCCTCCAAAGTTCCGCTCTACCCTTTCCCTGCTCTTTCCCCTGTGCTTTTCAGGGATTTTTCACTCACTTCCCTCCTATTCTTCTCTCTCACCTTTTCTTTCTCTGTTTTTTTCTTTTTTCTTATCATATGGAATGCACTTATCATCCAGTGACCTTTATTTTCATATGTTATGTTATATTGATTGCTCATGTTCATATCATGCTTATGCAGTGTGATTCTTGAAGTGCACTGCTTTTGTTCTTGTAATGTAACACTTATCACCTGCTATTTGTACCTTGATTATTCCATATTTTTCTAAATACAATAAAAACATATTTGACTCGAAATTGTATAATTTAAGCAAGTCTCATGCTGCACCCAAACATGGGCAGAGGGCTACCATTCCTTAATACAACTGTTAGAAAAAAAAGTGCTGTCAACAGAGATAATATAAGAGCAAGGAGAGTGTCCTTGTAAAAAGAGATAGGTGTCTTCATTTTATAGTTAAAGTACAGAAATGTCTGTGCTGCACAGTGGTCAGAGAAGTCATCACAGATTCAAGTGTCAGGTGAAAGAAGGTCTCGTGGTTGAAGTTGTTTCATCACAGAGGCAGGGTATTGAAACAATTTGGTGTCTCCATTCCAAAGACTCATCATTTGGCTGGGTATAACAAAGAAAAGCCTTTGTTATACCTTCTCAATATGTTGTACTTTACAAAGTGGGTCAAAATCCCTTCTTCTTTGGGTAACTGCAAATAAAAAATGTTGAAAGATAAAGATATTTTCTCTGTCAATTTGTATTTCTTTAGCCCTTTGGTAAGCTTTACTTATAGCCTTTTAACACCAAAGTGCATGTATTTATTTATGATTGGCCATGGTTTTTTATTTATGCCTAGTCATTCTGGCCCTGGGCAGGGACCTTCTTTAATTTTACATGCAAGGTGGGCCTGGAGGTGAGGAGCAGTCACAAGCTCAGCTGTAAAATAGTTAAGTAAACCTTGTTCCTAAATATGTTCAAGAATGCCAATGAATCATAGGTTACATCTTTTGTTTCTGTGTTCAAGTTTGTTTTCTAAGTGTAAGGTGGGATTGTGGTGACAATTTGTTTTGTGAAACTATTAAATGATCCTCCTAATCACTTCTTCTTGGGTCAAGCTCCTTGATTCTTTTTTGCTTGCTGATATATTTAGCCATGTTTAAAAAAGGCAGTGAGCAACAGGGAAAGGGGAAATTAGGTCAAACTGAACAGCAATTAAAGAAGAACTATGGTAACAATTTCTGGTGAGTTTGGCAGGCATAAGTTATGATACTGTTAATTGAATGTGGCATGCTTAAAAAATTTGTGCTATCCAGTTTTTGGTCAAAAAGATAAGACTCACGCTATGTAGTACCAGAAGATACTGTGTAAGATAGTAGAGTGCGGTATGCTTGGTACGGCTTTTTTGCTTTATATTGTGTGGGGGGTTAGCTCAATGGGGATCACCTTCTCTGGGAAGGTAATTCAAACGGCAGGTTTTTCTTAAAACCTGACCTGTAGCCAGGTTTATTTAAAAGGTTGCAGGTAAATCAAATAAACAGAACAGAAAATAAATCCTTGCCATTCAGGCACTAACTAAACATTTCCAGTTTCCTAACTCAGAGGTGAAGGGCTTCTCCCAGTCACCCACAAAACAAAGATAATGCAAACCCTTTGTTTAAGTCACAAAGCAAAGTTCAGTTTATCAGGTTCACTGCATAAAAAAAATGTTGATATAGAGGAACTAATTCACCAATTGAGAGTTACCCCTGAAAAATATAGAACAACTTGGTACTGCTGGCAACATTTCAAAACAACAGACACCTATCAAAGATACCTACCCTAAGCTGGCAGACCTAAATCCTAAAAAAGGAGGTGTAGGGGTGAGCATTTATTCCTACCTCCCACACTCCACTCCACAATCCATAATCCACACCCCGCACTCGGGAGGCCCAGCCACTCAACAACCCCTGTCCCTACTCCCTAGTTCCCAAAACCCTCCCCAGTTGCGGAGCTTGATCCCACCCTTTGCTTACCCCTACGTGTTTCATCCCAGAGATCATAGGTGTGCGCAGCCTTTTGCATTAGGGTGTGCACCCCAAAGCTCAAACACACTTAACTTTCTCTGCAGTCTCAGCTGGAGCAGTGAATGGGAAGTGCTTTGTACTGAGCGGCTTCTTGTTCATTCACAAACTGAAGCATAGTGAATACAGTTTACTATGCTTCAGTTATGAATGAAAACAGTGAGTGAGTGTGTTCACTGTGTTCAGAAAGGGAAGGCGCTGATACATGACATATTTACTAGCCACTTACGCCACTCTCCATCCTGAAACTTCCTCTGCAGCAGCTGGGGGGAGAGGAGGGAAGCCAGCAGCACTGCAGGGCAGGGTGTCCAACACAGGGGCAGCTGTGGCAGTAGGGGGAATCTGCACTGCACATAGGATTAAGGTGTGCCTGGGCACACCCCTGTGCACACCTATGTCAGAGATCCAATGTAACATCTTTTACCTACATAGTCCTGATACAGGTGTACTCCCTCATTAAGGGATGAGTACACATTTGCTGCATACTACTTACACCAAAAACAACACAGGACACACATACAGCAGACAAATCCTCACCTGCTACTATGATCAATTGGTGGACCTATCCCCAATGAGCTTTGGATAGAGCTCCTTTAACCCTTACAGGGTTAGGATATCTACCCATGGTGAAAAACCACCCACACCATCGCACCTGACCTGATACTACTGATGTGAGGATGAAAAAAATGAAGGAAAATGTGGACAGTAACGATCGCTCAAGGTCAGATATTCTGAAGCATTGTTGGAGTGTGTTGAGGAGCAGCACCCTCTACTATACATATCTAATATCCAGGAATGTTAATACTGTTCTCACATGATTGTTTAACAAACATGGTATAAGTTACAATACAAATGTTTATATTTCAAGTGTCAAAATGGCCACCACTTTTCAATACTTCCCTCTGCTCCCTTATCCCCTTTTCATCCCTACTGTTTGTCAATATGTTTTTGTGAATATCTTAATAAAACACATTGGAAAAAAAAAATATATATATATATAAATATATATATATTGTGACAGCCGATAGGTAAAGACGCCTGGTTGCGTGCAGGATGGCAGGTACATCTGCCCAAGATTCAAAGTCTATACAGACTTATACTATTAGGGGGAGTGTTGAATCTTGCAGGGGTAGAGATAATGAGTCCAGCTGGGTTGAGCTGGCTCATTAAGACCTCTACATAGACTTCCGGTTCCGGCGCCACATGGAGTAGCTGCCTCTCCCCTCAGCTCCCACGGCAATCCCGATAATCTGCCTACAAATTCACTCCAGAGGCATTTTCGGGCATCCACGCATAGAAGATCGCGCTTTTATAGAGGACCGGGAAGATCTACATGGATCGGTTCATGGAAAAAGGCTCCTCCCGCCCCTCCTCTGAGCATCGAGGCCCGGACGTGCCCGTTCGGACATGCCCCTGCACGTTCGGTTGCGCCCACGTGGCCCGAACCTTGGGATCATACAAAGCCTGCAGAAATGGAGGTGAGCACTACCCCATCTCAGCCTCCCATCATAGGCACAAGTGATACAGAACGCATCGCTCAGGCAGTAGCTGCCCTGCTGGCACCCACCATCTCAGCCTCAGTAGAGTAGGCTGTACAGGCAGGCATGCATCACTTTCAAAAAGAACTGAGGGAACACCCTGAGAGACTCAATGAAGCGGAACAGCGTATCTCCAACTAGGAGGATGAGGCCTACCAATCCCATAATTCTTTTTTTTTTTTTTATACCACTCAGATAACCTCTTCAGAAGATCATTTATAGCTTATCACTTCTTAGGAAATGCTTCCTTAGTCACATCATTGTGGTATTTTCTTCCCTTCTTCCCTTTTTCACCTCATTTTCTTTCTTTATCTTTATTATTATTACTTATGCGTGATTAATTTTACAAATTTTTACAACTTATATCTGGTTACCGCGACAGGGGGAACAAGACGCTCAACAAAAGAGGGAAGAAAAAAAAGAGCAAAATAGATTACTGATTGCTACATTGCTACCCCTAACTCCCGCCCCCGCTTATCACCACCCCCCCCTACTCTCCACGCACTCATACACCTACACTCATATTCCAAGGGCCAGAAATCCTAACCTAAATCCTTTTCTTGTCCGCTCCACAATATGTCTATTTACATCCTTCCTAGGGCTTGTTTACCTTTAATTTTCTAGTTGCGTATCATCTCAGGGAGGATACCCCCTACTAGTTAGCCAGAGGTCCCATCTTTTTTTAAATTTAGAAAAATTGCCTCTCTTAATGTACATTCCCCTTTTCTTCCACAATGTTTCATCTATAGTTTTTTTCCATTCTTCAAGTGAGGGAGGGATTGTTGCCTGCCATTTTTGAGCGATCAATCTCCTCGCTTGAAAGAGGCAACTATGAACTATAGGCTGGGTGGGATCTCCTGCGCCACTCAGTATGCATTGCTTGGCCTCTAGTTTCAAATTAACTCTAAATGTTGAATTGATGGTGTTCACTATCCCCTCCCAGTATCTGTGCAATTTTGGGCACCTCCACATCATATGCAGGAGGTCTCCCGTGTGTCGGCACCTAGGGCACTTATCGTCTTGCCTTTTCCCGAAACTGTAGAGTCTTTGAGGGGTATAGTATGCCCTGTGCAACAAGAACAGCTGTGAGGCCCTCTGAGAGGGGACCATCGAGACCTGTAAACATGACCCCAACACTTCTCTCCATTGTTCCTCAGTCAAGGGGCCAACGTCTTTCTCCCACCTTGCTTTTAGGGAAACTATTTCCCTTTGTCCTCCCAGCCCCTTTCCCAAACTTACATACAGTTTCGAAATTAAGTCTTTACTACAGCTTGCTCTTATCACTGTCTGTAAGATGGGCATAACACCTAATTTCGCCTCTGAGTTTGTGAACTGTTTGGCCATGGCGTGTCTAATCTGAAGGTATCTATAGAAGGAATGTTTTGAAATCCCATATGTCTCTCTTAGCTCCGTGAATGATTTCATATGGCCTTCTGTATATAGTTGAGCAACATACTTGATGCCCAAGTTCTTCCACTCCTTTATCATGCCTATTTCTCGTAATTCCTGTAACTGATTGTTATCCCAAAGGGAGGTATTTTCCAGAAGTCCATTATAACCCATTAGCTTCTTAACCTGGATCCAGATCTTAATGACCATTTTTAGCGTGGGCGTCGGGAGCAAAGGACTGTGCATCCAATGCCTCCACAATCGTCTCGTGTGGCGTATATTCTAACATCAGTCGACTATTCCCATCTACCCCGCTGCTCTTCCCGCATCCCAACGGGTGCTGTAGTTGCGCAGCCAGGTAATAATTGCCAGGATGAGGGAGGGCTAACCCTCCCTCCTTTAGTTGGAGTTGGAGAGTACTCAACCATATCCTGGGTATCCGCCCTTTCCAAATCAATATTCTAAATAGCGTGTCTATTCTACGAAACCAGTATTTGTGAATCCAGATTGGAGAGTTATGGAGTATATATAGCAACTGTGGGAGCCATATCATTCGGATCAAATTACATCTCTCTCCTAAAGATAGGGGTAGATGTTTCCAAATTTCTCCTTTATTTTTAAACTTAGGGACCATATTGTCTTCTATAAAGTCCTTCGGGTCTCTTGAAAATACTATCCCGAGATATTTCAGCTTGTCTGCTATCACTATCTTAGCTGCAGACCTTGGGAGTGGGGCATTTAAGGGATCAACCGGCATTAATACCGATTTTTCCCAGTTTATCCGCAGCCCGGAAAGGAATCCAAAATCCTCAACCAGTCAGATTGCTGATGAGAGTGAGGCCTGAGAGTCTCCCAAAAACAGCAGCACATCGTCTGCATAAAGGGCAATCCTCTCTTCTCCGAAGGATCTCTGAAACCCCTTCAAGTCCCTCGCAGCTCTTACTGCTGACGCCAGGGGCTCGATCATGAGGGCGAAGAGCAGGGGCGATAAAGGACACCACTGTCTAGTCCCCCTCTCCAGCCGAAATCCCCCAGAGCACACCCCATTGGTCTGGACCCTAGCACTAGGGTCATTATATAGTGCTCTGATCCAACCTATGAAAATGGGGCCAAACCCAAATTCCTCCAGAACCCGCCCAAGATATCCCCAATCCAAGCTATCAAATGCTTTAATAGCGTCAAGAGAGATAATAGCTCTGGAACCCATGTTCTTTGCCTTAATTTGTAGGTTCAAAAATACCCATCTGATGTTGATACTAGTTGATCTATGGGGGATAAATCCAGACTGATCTGGATGAATAAGTCTCTGGATGACTTTGTTTAGCCTACTGGCCAAAACTTTCGCTAAGATTTTAATATCGGAGCACAGCAGTGAAATCGGCCTGTATGAGGAAGTCTCCAACGGGTCTTTACCTTCTTTATGCAGAACTATAATTATAGCCTCTCTCATTGAGGGGGGGATCCTTCCATTACTAATGGTCCCTTGTGCTACCCTCAAAAGCTCCGGGAGCAATATGCTCCCATACAGTTTGTAAATTTCAATCGGTAGCCCATCTGGCCCAGGGGATTTTTGCCCGGCCATCTCCCCTACTGCCTTTTGTATCTCTTCCAATGTCATAGGTGCTTCCAACTCCTGTTTCTCTTCATCTGAGAGCCTGGGGAGTCTCACCACCCTCAAAAAGTCCCCCACCCTCCCAACCTGTCCCGTGTCCTGGGCCCTATAGAGGTTCTCATAATACCGTCTGAACTCCTCCACTATCTAGTATGGGTGTGAGGTGATCCCTCCCCCAGAGAGCCGTATCAACGGGACCGTGCTGGAGGGGGAATTGGTCCTAATCAAGGAGGTCAATATTCTGCCCACACTCTCTCCTTTTGTCTCGCCGAAAGCCTCCTGTTCTCCTCTTTCTTAAGTAATGCCGACCTATAGCTCTGTTGTCGATCTATTAAGGACTTGTAGTTTTCTTTGGTTGGATTTGAAATGTACTGATCCTCAGCTCTCTCTACCTCTTCCCTAACTATCTCCTCCCATCTCTTCAAGTCAGTTTTGATCCTAGCTATCTGCTGTATCAGTAGGCCACAAAGGTACGCTTTCAGTGCGTCCTATGTCGTTTCCACCGATGCACTGCCTTTATTGATCTCTATAAACTCCTCCAATGCTTTCGGGATTCTATCGGACTCACCCAACAGTTCCAGCCAATATGGGGCTAGTTTCCAATTCCTTTTAACCTGCTGGCCGTCCAGATCTATTGAGAACAGCAAGGGAGAATGGTCCGATAGACCTCTCGGCATATAGATAATATTGTTAATTATATATGAAGCCTGTTCATTCCCCAGGACCAGATCAATCCTGGAGAGGGTGGCGTGTGTGGACGAATGGCAAGAAAATTGTCGGGCCAACCACCCACCCTCCCCAACCTGAACAGGTTACCCTTGGGAGCTTTTATTGTGACCAAACATTCCCTGTGTGAGCCACCTTCATTCACCCACACCTCCCGCCCCTCCACCCCTCTTACTCGTTCCCTCAGAACTGCTCACACCAGCACTCCTACTTCCCATGTGCGACATCCCAACCCTACCTCAAAAAAGTGAAAAAAGAAAACAAAAGAAGGCAGGGAAGGAAAAACCCCTTCCCTTATTAGGATATTATATCTATCCATCATAGTTCGTTGACCATATTTTCTAAGTGTTGATGTTTCTCTCTAAGTTATTTAACCTCTCGGGGTTCTACTAGTCCTCTTGGTCTTTTCACAGCTTTTCTCAATTTCTTCCAACCACTTCTGGACTCCCTCCGGCGAGTCAAAGAATTGTATACCCCCAACTGTAGTAATCTTTAGACGTGCAGGATATAATAAAGCGTATTTGATCCTCAATTGAGATAAAGAACGTTTTACTTCCATGTACTTGGCTCTACGCTTTTGAAGATCCGGGGAGAAATCCGGGTATATGGAGACTCTTGCCCCCTTAAAGAACGTGTTACCTTTTTCCCTGGCCTTTTGGAGGATAATGGCCCTATCCCTATAGTTAGATACTTTTGCCAATAAGGGTCTAGGATGGCCCCCTGACAGGGGTAAATGAAGGGGCACCCTATGAGCCCTCTCTATAAAGAAATGGGGGGACATAACATTCTCCCCAGAGTCTCTTTGAGCCACTCCTCCAAAAATGCCCGATGTTTGGGCCTTCACTCTGCTCAGGCATGCCTACTATTCTAATGTTGACCCTCCAAAGCCTATTTTCCATATCATAAATTTTGGAGGTACACATTTTCACTTTTTCCTCCAAGTCCTGGAGTGACTTTTTAATTAAATTGTGTTCATCTTCCATAGTGCTAACCCTTTCCTCTATCACTGCCGTCCTTTCATGTATCTGCTGGATATCCTGACGGATATGGGAAATCTCTTCCCTAATACCCCTCGTTTGTTCAGAGAGTTCACATAAAGTGGATTTACAAGTATTTACTGCTTGCAGGACCTCCAACAATGAAGGTCCTGTGGGAGATGATGATGGAAGGCTGATAGGCAATTCAGAATTACCCCCTCCTGGGGCACTGACCACACTGGTTTCTGGACCCTGGTCTATAGTTGGCTGTCCCTGGCTCATCCTGCCGGAGCAACTGCTTTTCTGCGTCTTGGTCTGGGGCTGCTGCCCTCCCTTGGCCGAGGATCCGGAAGGGGTGTGAGAAAATTTCTCTAATTTTGGCTACAGTTGCCTGAGCGACTTTTGTTTTGTCCTTAATAGTTTTATATGAGCTACTCGGTTCTTGTGGGCCCGCATCCTCTCCCTTTTTTTTACCATAGTGGCTACTATCCACTATTTGAGAGTAAATTCCCTCCTTAAGTTGGCCCCTCCTGCCAGGAGGGAGCCAGCTAGGGGGTTGCCAACTGGGAGACAGGCAAAAACACAACAAAAACAAACAAACAAACAAAAAAAATAAATAAAAACAGTGCCAAGTTTCCAATAATGCTCCGCTGCCTATGGGATGTATTTATGCTGGGCCTGTTAGTTCCCTCATTTATGCAAGTAGCAAGGATGCCGCTGATGTATAGAATTAGATGGCACAAGAATTCAAGATGAGCGCCTTTTATAATCCACAGTCACACTGGCCCAAATAAGATTCAAATGTACCTATATGGTATGGATATGGTGCGGTCTTTAAGGCTTCAATACAAACATTCAAATAGTACCAAGAAGAGAAAAGAAGAAAAAAACTCAAGTGGCCTCCCAGCCCCAGGTGGCCTTGATTATACTCCCCCAAATGAGTTCAAGCGAATGAAGGCTTAAGCAGACGTCAGGAGATCAGATTGCAGTTCAATGTGCGCAGACACTTGGATAATACGGACAATGTAGGAATGTAGGCACCAGCCCAATTACTCACGGTTCCGAGGGTAGTTTTTCTGAATCATACCCTTAATGTTGCCCCAGGGAGACTCCTTTCGGTAGTCCGGGTTACATGCTCCCAGCCTCACTGGCAGCGGCCGCCGCCGTGACGCCAAGCATGACCAGAGCCACACAGCCTCGTCTTCTCTTCTCCCAGCTCCTCTCTACCCGCGGAGAGGGAGACAAGCTGGACACTGCTGTTCCACCCGGCTGTCTCCCGGCTGTCTCCCTGGGTCTCCGCAGCGCGGCTCGCCTGGCTCGTCTCTTCTCCGGGCACCTTATCAGCCCCAGTGAGAGCCGCTGCGAACCCGAACCTAGCCGCCAAGTCCCCTATCTCGCTCCACAGAGGGTAATTTTAGCGCGGTCGGCTCTCAGGATCCATGGGAGGCAGAGCACACAGACGCCGCACATGCTGCTTCTCACTCCCTCATCCGGTCACCACCAGTCCCATAAATCTGATCAGGCCCAAGACAAACAGATCAAATGGATAACAGAAAAACTTGAAGATCTAGAAAATAGATCCAGAAGGTGTAACTCTCCACTCGGCAGCTCTAGTTAATTTTTGTGGGTCTCAAATCCCAGAAGCCTTAGGCCTTCCGGGGCCGTGCATTGTGGAGCGAGCCCACCGGCTGGGCGCACCTAAACCGGGCCGTAATAGCCCAAGACCTATAATCGCTAAATTTCTAAACTACGCAGAAAAACATGAGATTCTACAGAAATATCGCCAGATGAAATCTCTGCGTATAGACAGGGCAAGCATTCTCATGTTTGCCGATGAAGTAGCCAAGAGAAGAAAAGACTTCCAACCGATCTGTACAGAGCTATTCAAACGGAACATTAAATTTACATGGGCTTTCCCCACGATACTACGCCTCAAAGCACCAAACGGAGATCAGCTTTCTTATCACAAACCATCAGAAGCAGACCACTACTTGCGCTCACTCCGTCTAAAGTCTTATGCAAGTATAGCAGCGAGAGATCCATCTTCCTCACGCCTCACAGACCAGCGAAGCCCCCGCAAAGATCCGCCTAAGCGTTTCAAGCCAACAAGACCTCTACATAAACTCCCAGCAAGCATAGGTTAGTGCTCTACCCTGGAACCAGGTTCTGTGTCAGTTCAACAGACTGGGGAGTGTAACAGCGTGTCTGGTAAGAAGCCTGTGTGGCTGACTGTTCAGTGAGCGATAGGAGCTAGGGACAGTGGTAGGCTGTACCCAGCTGACAGACAGGGAAACCTATTGTGTAGTCAGTGGCCAAGTGGCCTAGGATTTATTTTGTTGTTTGTTTTTGTTTTTCTGGTTTTCACATTGTATATAGTGAGAATAAACTACTTTTTTTGTTTTTTTCTCTGAAATTGCTGTCTCGCTGTGCCTAAATTGTGTAGTGTACCCTTCCAGGGGGTCAAACACAACCGCTGCCGAGCTAACTCCCTTACAGTGGTGGAGGAAGCTAGGGGCAGTTTTTTTTGTGTGAAAGGCCAGCATGGAAGAAATACTGAGACAGCTTGCTGTAGCGAATGCTAATCAGCAACAAACGAATGCTAGTCAACAAGCAAACGCTAATCAGCAGCAAGCTCTCCAGCAAAGTATGGAAGCACAGCAACGAGCTGAGGCTCGCTTAATTGAGCTGTTGCAGAATCAGAGATTTCAACAGAGACTTCAACAGCAATTGGATGCCATAAAACAACAACGTCCACAGACCAGTGAGGCGAGTGATTCCAGTAATATACCACCATTTTGTGTGAGCCGTTTATTGCCAAAAATGACTGGAGAGGATGACCCTGAAGTGTTTCTGACCACATTTGAAAGGACTGCAGAAAGTGAAAAGTGGCCTAAGGAACAGTGGGCTGGATTGGTGCCTTCTCTATTAGCTGGGGAATCGCAGAAAGCATATTATCACTTAGAGCCGGACCAAGCAAAAGATTATGTTGTGCTAAAAACAGAAATATTGGCACGGCTGGGTGTCACCCTGGCTGTACGGGCTCAGCGTGTGCATAACTGGACTTTCCAACTTGAAAAGCCCCCCAGGTCACAAATGTATGATCTCATTCACCTGGTCAGGAAGTGGCTGCAACCTGAAACTCTGACAGCACCAAAGATTTTGGAACGTGTGGTAATGGATCAGTTCCTGAGGTCTTTACCTACTGCTATCCAAAAGTGGGTAAACCATGGAAACCCGGATATGGCTGACAAGCTTGTGGATCTGGTAGAGAGGTACTTGGCTACAGAGAACCTGACCGCCTCTCCCAGGGACTCACGGACTTTCCACCCCAAGACCAGACCATCCCCAGCGGCGGGTAAGATGACTTCAAGGGGTAGGGGTGGAGAGAGTGAGAGGGCGGGAAGTTTGCATAATGTATGGCGACCGCAGTCAAAATCACAGGAAGCAGCAAAAAAGTTTATTTGTTATCATTGCCGGCAAGAGGGACATATTGCAGCCAATTGCCCAGTTGTGGATGAGCCTATGGAATGCGACTATCTAAGAGACAGACATCAGTCGCTGTTTGCGACAGTTGCATGCACTGCCACACCGCCACAATTTATGCAAAATGTGTATTAATGATAAAAGTGTTGTGTTGCTAGATTTAGGTAGTCTGGTAACACTGATCAAAGCTGAATTAGTTACAACAGAGGTCTCTAGGAATAACAAGGTGGCTTTTATTTGTGTACATGGGGACACCAGAGAGTATCCTCTGGCTAAAGTGGTTTTTGAGACCCCCAAAGGTAACATAACTCATCAGGTGGGGTTGGTGCCTTACTTACCACATGATGCTATTATGGGGAAGGATTTTCCAAAATTCTGGGAACTATGGGATGGTTCTGAACCCCCCACAGAGGCCCCTATAGGCCAGGAAGAGGAATCCCAGGTATCCTCTGAGAATGGTGAGACCTCTCCAGATTTTCCCTTGTTGGTGTTGGCAGGAGAGACTCGGGAAACTGGGGAGGAACCAACATCTTCAGACAAAAACATGCCGTCTGTAGAGTTATCTGATTTAGAGGTTTACAGGGAAAATTTTGCCACAGAACAGGTAAAAGACCCCACCCTGATAAAGGCACAGGAAAATGTGGTAAAGATAGATGGTGAATTAGTGAACCCAGATCAGTCTTGCAGTTACCCATACTTTATGGTGGAAAGGGATCTGTTGTATCGGGTTGCCCAAAAGGCGGATGAAACCATTGAGCAACTTGTGGTACCCAAACCCTATAGGAAGTTGGTATTGGAATTAGCCCATGGGCACATTTTGTGAGGTTATTTGGGGGCGGAAAAAAACAGAGTATTGCAAAGGTTCTTTTGGCCTGGGGTCATAAAGAAAATGGAAAATTATAGTTCCTCCTGCCCTGTGTGTCAAAAGGTGGCACCTTTGTTGCATTTCCGTAATCCACTGGTACCTCTCCCCATCAGTGAAGTTCCCTTTGAGAGGATTGCAATCGACTTGGTTGGTCCGATACTGAAGTCCGCTAGGGGGCATCAGTACATTTTGGCCATAATGAACTATGCCACCCACTATCCTGAAGCGATCCCGCTTAGAAATACCTCTGCCAAGATGATAGCCAAAGAGCTATTTCTGGTCTTCAGCCGTGTGGGTATTTGTAAGGAATTGCTTACAGACCAGGGTACCCCATTTATGTCCAGGGTAATGAAAGAGTTGTGCAAGTTGTTTAAAGTGACACAATTACGTACATCCGTGTATCACCCACAAACAGATGGGTTGGTTGAAAGGTTCAACAAAACCCTAAAACAAATGTTAAAAAAGGTGGTGGATCGAGATGGAAAGGATTGAGACTGTTTAATAACCTATTTGATGTTTGCTATTCGGGAAGTACCACAATCATCTATCGGGTTCTCGCCCTTCGAGTTACTCTATGGGAGACACCCAAGAAGGCTGTTGGATATTGCCAAGGAAACTTGGGAAAATGAGAGTTCTCCCCGCCAGAGTGTGATTGAGCATGTTGCTCTAATGCAAGATAGAATTGCACAACTAATGGCAATCGTCAAGGAACACTTGGCCCAAGCGCAGTTAGCACAGCAAAGGGTGTATAACCGCAAGGCCAAGACCTGTACTTTTTCACCGGTGGATCGGGTGTTGGTACTAATCCCTACGGTCAAAAGCAAATTCCTTGCCAAATGGCAGGGCCCTTATGAGATAATTGAACAAGTGGGTGAGGTGAACTACAGGGTCAGACAACCAGGACGGCGAAAGCCAGAAAATATATACCACATTAATCTGTTTAAAGCCCGGAGGGATAGGGAATCCCTAGTCGCAGCAACCTTGGTGTCGCAGACTCAGTCTGATTGCTTAATTCCTGAGGTGGGAATAGCAATCACCTTATCAAACCCCAAAAACAGGAGGTGAAAGAGTTTGTGCTCCGCAACAGAGGGGTGTTCTCTGAGCTGCCAGGACAAACATCTGGGGTAGTGCATGACATTATCACCCTGCCAGGTGAAAGGGTAAAACGAAAGCCCTATCGAATACTGGAGGCCCAAAGGGAGGCAATACGATGGGAAGTTCAATGAATGCTTGAATTAGGTGTGATAGAAGAGTCCCAGAATGACTGGTCCAGCCCGATCGCTTTAGTGCCCAAACCCGATGGGAGCTGGCGATTTTGTAACAATTTCCGGCAGTTGAATAAAGTTACAAAATTTGACACCTACCCCATGCCACGCATAGATGAACTGATCGACCGGCTGGGAACAGCCCGATATATGATGACCCTTGATTTCACCAAGGGGTAGTGGCAAATTCCCCTAGATGAGTCCGCGAAGGAGAAAACGGCATTTGTAACACCAGAGGGGGCATTCCAGTATAAAAAAATGCCATTTGGGTTACAAAATGCACCAGTCACGTTCCAGCGGAAAATGGACAAAATTCTGAGGCCCCATCAGAAGTATGCTGTAGCCTACTTGGACGATGTGATCAACCACAGTACGGATTGGGCCTCACATCTGCCAAAAGTGCAAGCTGTACTAGACTCCATATGGGAAGCTGGGTTCACGGCTAATCCTAAAAAGTGTACCATTGGACAGGAAGAGGCCAAATATTTGGGGTACACTATTGGGAGGAGAGTGATAAAACCCCAAATCAACAAAGTGGAAGCCATAAATAGCTGGCCGCGTCCCAACAGCAAGAAGCAGGTTTGAGCATTCCTCAGAATTGCTGGATACTATCGGCGATTCATTCCTCACTTTGCTTCACAGGCTGTGCCCCTAACCAACCTGACAAAAGGGAAAGAGTCTTCCATGGTGAAATGGACTCCAGAGGCTGAAGCAGCCTTTCAGGCTTTAAAGAAAGCCTTATGTAGCCAACCAGTGCTGTACTCACCTGACTTTACTAAGGACTTTGTGGTACAGACTGATACATCAGACGTAGGCTTAGGAGCAGTGTTGTCCCAGGTCTGGAACAGAGAAGAGCACCCAGTCATTTATCTTAGCAGGAAACTGAAACCCCACAAAGAAAATTATGCCACAATTGAAAAAGCGTGTCTAGCAGTGAAATGGGCACTAGACTCCCTGTGATACTATTTGCTGGGTAGACACTTTTGATCTGATTACAGGTCACGCACCCTTAAAGTGGATGGCTCAAAACAAGGAGACCAATAGAAGGGTAAATCGTTGGTTTCTGGCCCTGCAAGAATACAACTTCACCGTGAAGCATAGCCCTGGGGTTCAAATGGGGAACGTGGATGCTCTATCTTGGGTACCTGCGTACCTGGCTACGTGTGTCTCAAACCCCAGTTTGAAACAAGAGGGGGGTTATGTGAAAGCCAGCAGGTAAACACGCCTGGTTGTGTGCAGGATGGCAGGCACATCTGCCCAAGATTCAAAGTCTATACAGACTTATACTACTAGGGGGAGTGCTGAGTCTTGCAGGGGTAGAGGTAATGAGTCCAGCTGGGTTGAGCTGGCTCATTAAGACCTCTACATAAACTCCCAGCAAGCATAGGTTAGTGCTCCACCCTGGAACCAGGTTCTGTGTCAGGTCAACAGACTGGGGAGTGTAACAGCGTGTCTGGTAAGAAGACTGTTCAGTGAGAGATAGGAGCTAGGGACAGCGGTAGGCTGTACCCAGCTGACAGACAGGGAAACCTATTGTGTAGTCAGTGGTCAAGTGGCCTAGGATTTATTTTGTTGTTTGTTTTTGTTTTGCTGTTTTTCACATTGTATATAGTGAGAATAAACTACCTTTTTTTTAGTTTTTTCTCTGAAACTGCTTTTTTGCTGTGCCTAAATTGTGTAGTGTACCCTTCCAGGGGGTCAAGCACAACCGCTGCTGAGCTAACTCCCTTACAATATATATATATATATATATATGTAAACCCATGACTAAAATTCTATATTTTGCATATTAAATATCATACACTATTTTCTATGGAATGGATGGAATGGTATATTTGAATATAATTTCATTTTTTATTTAAAAAAAAAAAAAAAAGTTCAATTCATCAGTTCTCTCAGGCTTGGTGGCTCTGAGGCCCAGGTCAGAGCAATCATCTGATGTGAAAAACCCAGACCTGATTCCACCTTAGTTTCCTGCAAGATCAATCACCACGCTTTTCATAATGCCACAATAGATAGCAACAATGGAGATTTGCAATGTTGATGTGTCCATAAGCATAGGATGCCTGAGCCTTTCATAACGCTACATATTTCCCCCCTCTGCTCAAGCCCCTGTGGCTGAGCAACTGTCCCAACCAGACAATTGATATAGGAAAGGGCATCTGTATTATTTTGGTGTTTCCCAGCTCTATGTTCCACTGTGAACCTAAATACTTGAAGAGCAAGGAACCACCTTGTCATCCAATTGTTTTTCTCCTTCTTATCACACATCCATTAAAGAGGGGCATGATCAGTAACTATTTTGAATGGTTTCCCCAACAGGTAATATTTCAGGGCATCTAAGGCCTATTTGATAGCTAAACATTCCTTCTCAACAATGGCATAGTTTTTTTCATGTCTGTTGAGCTTTCTGCTAAGGTAGACCACTGGGTGCTCCTCCCCGTCTCTGACTTGGGACAGTACAGCACCCAATCCCACACCAGAGGCGTCTGTCGGCACCACAAACTCCTTCGTGAAATCTGGGATCACGAGCACAGGTTGTGCACAAAGGACTTGCTTCAACATTTGAAATGCCTTCTCTGCCTCAGGATAACACATGATCATGACCGAGCCACTACTCTTCCTCAGATCCATAAGTGGGGCTCCAATGGTGGAAAAATTGGGTATAAAAATGCCTGTAGTACCCTGTGATCCCCAGAAATGCACAAACTTGCTTTTTATTTATAGGTTGGGGCCTCCTCCAAACCTATGGCAAACTTTTTGGGGATGGCAGTGAGTCCTGTTTTCCTAAGGAAATCCACTACTGCTTGCACCCAGGGCAAATGGGATTCCCAGTCTGGGCTGTGGATGACTACATTGACCAAATAGGCAGCTGGGTATTGGCGATGTGGACGAAATGCGTCAGATAGGCGATCCTGCTACCATTTTACTGCGCCATCTGCTGCTGATTGTTTGGAATTCCATTTTACTCGTAACAAGTTCTCAAGCATATAAGTGTGTTTCTTTTAATAAAATCCCTCGTTTAAACGATATTATACAATGTAGCAATTTCTGTCCATGCTGAGGTCTATTGTGATATGTCTTGGACCCCTCCTTTTGTGCCTGGATTATGGTTCTGAGCTGTCCTGGTGAAGTGATTTCCCTAAGATTCCATGCTGTGGGTGTCGTTTGGCTGAGTCCAGTTGATGTCCTTGATGTTTGCACCTAACCTGGTTTATGCTCACATAACCAGAACCATCTGGTAAGAGTACCTTATCTGTATACGGTGGAGGTTCACTTTGCATGGTGGTGGATTCTGAGATTAGAGTTCACGATTCAACACATATGGATTAATTCTAAGGATTAATTTTAAAGACTATGCACTTTATGGACTAAATTTTTTTATCAAGTTGTACACATGGTTTTTACATTTACGTTGCACATTGGTTAACATTCGCTTATATCGATAAGTGTTTATGTTTATTCAAACCTTCTTTTGTATATATCAATTTAAACAGTGGGTTTATAATTAAGGTTCATTAGCGCTGCACTATTTGGAGTACGTTTTGTGTTCAGTTTATGTTAAGGCTGATTGTGCTGGCTGCTTGTGGTACTCATTTTTTTCAGGTAGTGCAGTATTTTATTCACTACATTTCTTATCCATCATTCTCTGGAATGAGGCAGGAGCACCATGCAAGCCAAAAGGCATCCGCTTATACTGGAAGGTCTCCTTGGGGGTAGAAAACGCAATTTTCTCTTTTGCAGACTCTGTTAGGGGTATCTGCCAATAACCTCTAGTCAGATCTAAAGTAGTTATGTACCGGGCACCCCCCAAACTGTCAACAAGCTCATCGACCCAAGGCATTGGGTACGCATCAAATTTAGAGACACTGTTCAACTTCCTGAAATCATTACAAAACCTTATAGTTCCATCTGGTTTGGGACTAACACTATGGGACTTGACCAGTCACTGTGGGACTCCTCCATCACATCCAGTTCTAACATGTTCTTTATTTAATTTGCAACTGCTTCCCACCTAACCTTGTGTACTCTATAGGGCTTTACATTTACACGGACACCTGGTTCTGTAATTATGTCATGCTGTATAACTGTGGTCAGTTCGGGCAGGTGAGAGAAAAAAATCTCTATTCTTACTCACAAATTCTTTAATGTCCTTCTGTTGGGCCACTGACAAGGTTTCAGTTATGGGTACTTCAGGTGTCACGGGGCCCTGTACTTTTGGGGGGTTGGCATTGCCAGTAAAGTCTCTCTGTCCTTCCAAGGTTTCAAGAGATTAACGTGATATATTTGCTTGGGTTTCCTCTTCCCTGGCTGGTAAACTTTGTAGTTTACCCTTTCCATAATTTCAAAGGGACCTTGCCACTTTGCTAGAAATTTACTCAAAGGTGGGGACTAATACCAGCACTCTATCACCAGGGTTGAAGATCCGGGTCTTGGCACCCCGATTATAAACCCTTCTTTGGGCCTCCTGGGCTTGCTCCATATGTTCCCATACAAGCGGCATGACAGCAGCAATTCTATCTTGCATCAGTGAGATATGCTCGAGGATGCTTCTATAGGGCATGGTCGCTCCCTCCCATGTTTCTTTTGCAACATCTAGCAATCCCCTGGGATGTCTCCCATACAGTAGTTCAATAGGGGAGTAACCTGTAGATGCCTGAGGTACCTCCCATATGGCAAACATGAGGTATGGCAGCAAAAAATCCCAATTTCTCCCATCTTTGTCCACTTCTTTTTTTAAAGATAATTTATTAGTTTTTTTTTCCATTTCTTATAACAGTAGCATTACAGACATTATGTAATATCGGTTATAGATACATTCAACGTATAAAGTGAATTCCAAATGTCCAAAAAGCTGAACATGGAGAAGGAATAAACATATACAATGTGGGGGGGTGGGTAGAGGGGTAAGGAGCCCTCACATACATTTGGGGATTGACAGTACTAAGAGCTCACCATTGGATTATAAAATTTGTCCTTGGGTAGGGGGCATTAGCTTAGGTGGTGGTCGGAGTGGAAGGAGAAGGCCTTTCACATAACTTGTGGTTCATAGTCTCCAGACTCAAGGTAACAAAGGCCAGAGTCAGAGGTCTGAGCTAAGATGGGTTGCGGAGGTGTCAAGATAAAAGTGTTTGTCTAGAAGATGGGTGTTTTTGTCGATGAAGGAAAACCATTTCCGGAGGAAGCGATAGTTATCATAGATTGCCGTATTGGTGCAGCAGAGCTTTTCAATTTTCAGTATTTTAGTCAGATCTGAAACCACCTCCTTAAGCTTGGGAGGAGTGGAGGATATCCAGTTTCGGAGGATTGCTCTTCTAGCTGACATGTAACGGGTCTCTATCCATGATTTGTTTCTGTGAAAAAGGTTAAGTTGCTCTTTCGGGATACTTGAGGTTAACATTTCTAGATTGCTAAAGAGAAGGGGGTATATGAACCCATGCGGAGGCAATCCGGAGATTTGGCTTGTGAATTCCTCAACCTCTCTCCAGAAGGGGGCTATTTGTGGGCATTCCCAGAGCTTGTGAAGGAGTGAGGGTCTCGAGGTGTTGCATGGAGGGCATAGAATAATTTTAGAGTTGTGGGCACTGGGAACAAAGGGAACATAGACTCTGTGGGTTATTTTGAGTTGTTGCTCTCTCCAGAATTCATTGGTGATATATTTGCAGGTGGTTTTGTATCCCAGTAGAATGGCGTTGAAGACGTCGGGAAAGTGCAGGTCATTGTTCCATTTGGATGAAGAGCCGTTAGCCGTCTCAGATGGGCTCAGGGTTAGTCTTAAGGGTTTGAAGATTTCCAAAATTTTGTTAGAGTCCTTGGATATCCAGAAGTCTATTAATGAGAGTTGGAAGGGAGAAGCTTTGGGGGGAGAAGGCTCATGGCGAAGCTGACAGCTTGTCTGATTTGCAGATAGTGGTGAGCGGGGAGGGAGAAATCGTTCATTACCTTGTCAAAGGGGAGAGGGGAACCTGTGGTGGGATCAAATAGTTAAGAGAACTTATGGAGTCCTTTGTCAATCCAGGATTTGAAAGCCGGGTGTTGTTGAGCCTGGGGGAAAAGTGGATGACCACAGATCGCTAAGTGTTTGGAGGTATAGGGCGAGACTTTCAACAACTTCCTGGTTTCCCTCCAGGCTATGCCCATATCTCATATTAGAAGATTGTATTTCAGATGGTGAGGCAAGTCTTTTAATTTGCAGTGAAGTAAGTTAGAGAGCCTGTAAGGTTCGGCCATGGAGGATTCAATGTCATAGTTAGAGTATTGAGAGGAGGTTGTTATCTAGTCCATGGCCACCCGTAAGAGGCATGATAAATTGTAAAGTCTAGTGTCGGGGAGATTTGGGAAGGAAAAGTTTATGGAGAGAGATGCGAGGCTTGCGGTTGGCCCATAGGAAGCATGATAAGGCTTTGTGCAGGTGTTGAACGTCTTTGTGCTTGAGCAGCAGTGGGATGGTTTGAAGAGGGTAGAGTAATTTTGGGAAGCTCATCATTTTATAGAGGTAGCACCTGCCCAGGAGGGAGAGGGTAATTTGGACCAATTTTGGAGTTCATGAGTTATTTTCTGGATGATCCGTGTGAAGTTAAGATGATTTATGGAAGAAAGTGTTTTACCTCTTTTTTTTTTCCATAAAATTTTATTAGTCGATGAAGACCGTGTACAAACATGTTCAGCCAAAAACGATAACAGAATCAGATAAGCATTAGAACAGACATAAGACATAGCATGGGTAAATGCATATTTCGGAATCAATTCAGTATTTGTTGGGTTGTAGCCTTTAATTGCTCTTATTAGAAGCTTTGCATATTTTGCTACTAAGGTGAGCATGTGTTAAAGTCTTAGGCAGAGGATGAGAGAGAAGGGGACGGGGAAGGGGGATGGGGAGGAGGGAGGGGGAAGTACGGCATGCGTGCCTGGGGTTGGGGTAGGGGGAGAGACAATAGATATTTCCGGTAATATGCTCAAGGGGTCCACTATGTCTGACCGTACCATAACCTACTAACTGTTGCAGGAGTACTGGAGGTATTTGGGGAAATTTATGGATATATTGCTCGGTAATCGTTGGTCGTCTGAAAGTGAATCCAGCATGACCAAGTCTTTATGAATTTGTCTGAATTATCAAGGGAAGTGGCGATCAGCTCCTCCATGTCCATAACTCTGTTTAGCCGAGAGAACCAATCTTTAAGCGTTGGAGGGCATGTTTGTCTCCAAGGGGTTGGGATGCACATTCGGGCTGTGTTGATCATGTGCATTGCGAGGGATTCCCTAAATGAGTGTTTTAGTACTTTTGAATGTTGCAGTAGGTATTGTTGAAAGGAGAAGTCAATGGGATACATGGTGACCTGTTGGACTATTTTGTGGACTTGAGACCAGAATGGTTTGACTTGGGGGCAGTCCCACCAGATGTGTAGCATTGTTCCTGGTAGAGAATTGCTTCTCCAACAGATATTGGAAACCTGTGGATATATCCTGGGGAGATAAGATGGGGTCCTATACTAGTGGGTTAGAATTTTGTAATTGTGCTCTTGTGTTGTGACGTTCAGTGTACCTTTTATGTACTGTGGTGCAGATGTCCTCCTAATCCGATTCAGTGAGAGGGTTTTCCGCGTCTTTGTCCCAAAGTTTTTGGTGAATTGGGGGAACTGGTCATGATCAGCGGATGACAAGAGGGAGTGGATTCTTGAAATTAAGTGTTTTTGAGGTGGAAGTGAGGTACATAGTTTTTCGAAAGGGGTGAGATCACGGTTGAGTTTGTCTTTCATTTTAGTGTCATTGAGGTAGTGTCTGGCTTGGAAGTACAACCACATGGGTAGCGAAATAATAGGTTCGCTATCTGCTAGGTCTGTTTTGGTGCAAAATTACCTTTCGGTGAAGAATTGATAGACCTTTGGGTGGGAATTACGGTTGCTGACCCCAAGGAATCCTGTTTCAAGTCCCGGGGGGGATTAGGGTTATTTCTTATCGGGGTCATGGGACCTGGTATTTAGGCCAATTCCATGGTCCGGATGGATTTATGAAGACATTGCAGAGTGGGCCGAATGGAGGGGTGATCTTAGGTAGTTCAGTACTGGGGAGCCAAGCTATATCATGAAGAGCTCCTTGGGCCCATGATTGCTCTAGTGTGACCCAGTCTTTATAGTCTCCATGTACATGCCAGTCCACCACCCTTGTCAGAAGGGCGGCTCTGTGGTATTGCTCATAGTCGGGTAAGGCCATGCCCCCTTTGTGTTTTGGGCATGATAGTTTCGCCAGACTAAGCCGAGTAGTGTTGCCCTTCCAGATAAATGAATGTATAAGTGTACGTATGGATGAGAAGAAAGTTCTGGGTAAGGATGTGGGGATAGCTTGTGCAAGATATAGAAAACGTGGGAGGATTGTCATTTTCACTGCGGCAGCCCTCCCAAACCATGATAGGGTAGTTTTTTCCCAGGTCGCTAAGTCTGATCGGAAGTTTCGGAGTAGGGGGTGAAAGTTTAGGAAGTAAAGTTTTTGAAGTTTGGCTGGCAGTTGAATGCCAAGGTAGGTAATCACCTCCCTCTGCCAGGTGAATGGGAAGGATTCTATACAATGCTGAGCTTGAGCTTGGGGGAGGGTAATATTTAGTGCAGTGGATTTGTGGAGATTGATTTTGAAATTGGAGATACTACCAAAATGTTTGAATTGTTCGAGAAGATTAGGGAGGGAAAGACTTGGGTTGGAAAGAAAGAAAAGAATATCATCTGCAAATGTTGCAGTTTTATATTCTTTACTTGTAATCGTGATTCCTGATATGTTTGGATTTGATATGATGCAGCGTAAAAGGGGCTCTAGAGTTAATATGAAAATGATTGGGGAGAGCGGGCAGCCCTGCCATGTTCCGTTGTGAATGGAGAAGGCGCTTGACAGGTGACCATTAACCTTGATTCTGGCGCATGGGTTAGAGTTAAGGCTTAATATGCTAGTTGTCATGAAGGGGCCCAGGCCAAGGGACCACCGAGTTATACTCATGTAATCCCAAGCCACCCTGTCAAACGCCTTCTCTGCGTCGGTAGAAAGACAGAAGCCCTCTGTTGTGGATCTGGATAGCCAGTGAATGATGTTTATGGCCTTCGTGGTGCTGTCAAGAGCTTCTCTACCTGGCCCACTTGGTCCTGGGAGATCAGGTTAGGGAGGAACTGCTGTAAACGGGTGGCTAGTATTTTGGCATACATTTTTAAATCGACGTTTAGGAGTGATATCGGTCGGTAATTTTGAACTTTAGTAGCGTCTTTTCCTTTTTTGTGGATTATTGCGATATGCGCTTCTAATAGTTGGGTTGGGGGAGTTTGGTCTTGTTGGAGTGAATTATATGTGGTTAGGAAATGAGGTAGAAGTAGGTCCAAAAAGCTTTTATAATACTGAGTAGTGAGGCCTTCAGGTCCTGGGCTTTTGCCTGGCTTCATGCTTTTCAAGGCTACCCTAAATTCCTCCTGTGAGATAGGTCTCTCTAGATTAAGAGCTTCGTCAGGGGATGTTTTTGGCATCCCATGAGCTGCTAGGTAGTTCTTAATCACCTGGGTTCGTAACTGGGATATGGAATTTTCTGGGGAGGGTGGGGTTATATTGTACAACTCCGTGTAGTAGTTTATGAATTGTTGGGCTATCTTCTCGGTTTTGTGATGGCTTTGGCTCTTATTGTCTTGAATTTGGTGGATCGTTGCTTGTGCTTTCCTGTTCTGAAGCAGTCTGGCCGTTAGCTTCCCACTTTTATTTGCATGTTTGTAGTATAGTTTTGTCGTTAATAAGTATCTGCGTGTAATCTGTTTACCTAGTGTATCAAGGAGGTTGCGTCTGGCCGAGAGCAGCTTAGAGTAAACTTGAGCCTCTTTGTTTTGCTTATGTGCTAGTTCCAACTTATGTATTTTAGAGGTGAGAGCCTTGATGGTATCTTGTTTTTTGATTTGGGAGGCGATAGCAAGACATTCTCCTCTTATCACGGCTTTAAGAGCTAGCCATTGAATTGTAGGGGAAGTCTCGATTGGGGTGTTTTGGAAGTACTCTTGTAAGGTGCGCTTCAGTCTGGTGTAGTGTGTCGGGTCGCTGATGAGGGATGGGTTGAACCTCCAGGTTTTAGTTTTGAATTCTGGATGATGATCTGGGAATTTTAATGTCAGTGTGACAGGATGGTGGTCCGAGAAGTACATGGGCTCTATGCTCGCTTGGTGTAAAAACGTCAGATCTGACTGGGAGAGAAATAGATAGTCTATAAGAGAGTATTCATTGTAGGGGTGTGAGAAGAAAGTAAAATCTTTCTGGGTTTAGTGTTCTCCATGAATCATGTAGGAGCAGGGAGTTGAGTTTGGACTTTATTTGCTTTAGAGCGTGATAGGGAATTGAGGTGGAGTTCGTGGATGAGTCTAGATTTTGGGTTTAAGGGTACATTCATGTCCCCTCCAAATATTACCAAACCTTCGTGGAAGGGGATTAGTAAATCGATCACAAACCTGATGAAAGAGACCTGGGATATATTGGGGCAGTATATGTTTGTGAACGTTATCGGTTTATCGTAGGCTGTGTCTTTCACAAAAATATACCTGCCTTCCGGGTCAGTTAGTTGATCTTTAAGTGTGAAGGGAAAGTTTTTAGAGAGCAGAATTGCCACTCCTTTCGTTTTGGAGGAGGAGGATGATGCGTGGTATATTTCTGGGTATGAAGAGTTCGTCAGTTTAGGTACATTGGGGCCCTTAAAGTGGGTTTCCTGAAAAAAGGCTACTTGGGCATGCTGTTTAGAGAGCTCACGAAGAATCATTGATCTCTTCTCGGGAATGTTTAGCCCCCTAACATTAAGCGAGAATACTTTTAGTGTGAGCAAGGTGGGCATTTTTATACGCTTGAGTTGGAGGGTAAACTAAATAAATTTAATGTCGGTGTGGTGTGAAATTGAATGGTATAGGGGCGAGTGTGCACTGATAGAGGCGGATCAAAGGGGTCTTAGGAAGAGGGGGGGTGAGAGAGGTATATGAGGGTGAGTAGTTAGGGGAAGGGTGAAAGGAAGAAGTGCGGCAGATAGGATAGACCGGCTATCTTATCTTGGGGGATAGGGTATGCCGGGTTTGGTGTGTACAGAACACTCTGTGCAATTGTGGGAGGTGGTAGGGCCAGATAAGCATCGTGTCTAGAGTTGAATGAACCTCTAGAAGTTCGGGTTCTGCTGGTTCGGCCGAACTTCGGGACAAAGTCCGGGTTCGGGTCCGGACAGAACCCGAACTTTGACCCGGACCCCGAACCCCATTGAAATCAATGGGGATCCAAACTTTTAGGCAATAAAAAAGCTGTAAAAAAAGTCCTGGAAAGTCCTAGAGGTCTGCAAAAGGAAGGAAAATGGGGGTAAGGGTCGGACAAGTGCCCTACAAAGAAATGGGGACAGGGAAATAACCCAGGGATAAGCCATATCCCTGTTCTAAAATCATCTGAAAACTGTGTGTGAAACTTAAACAATAGCAAGTATCTGCAGCAGGTATCTGCTGATATCTTTGCTTCTGGATCTGTCATTACCCCTTCTGGAGGCCCCTTGGGACAAAGTATAGGTTGGGGCAGGATAATCGGTCTTAATGGGTTACAACAGCGGTTTTACCTCTTTTTATCCTCAAATATGTGATAGACGTGTGCGCAATTTTGAAGATTAATTTGG
Organism: Glandirana rugosa; assembly: GCA_018402905.1. Lineage (NCBI taxonomy): Eukaryota > Metazoa > Chordata > Amphibia > Anura > Ranidae > Glandirana > Glandirana rugosa. The sequence continues at coordinate 286,526 of BLSH010116615.1, forward strand.
GGGCCCATGTCAGGATACAAGGTTTAAATAGGGGGAGGATTTCACTTTTGGCAAAATTTATGCTTAGACCTGAACATTGGCGGAAGAGGTTGAAAGTGTCTTGAATAAAGGGCATGTCGGAGGATGGGTCAGAGGAGAAAATTAAAATGTCATCTGTAAATAAAGCAGTTTTGAGGTGCATTTTACCAATTTGTATTCCTGATAGGCCAGGCTGGGTAAGAAGGTATCTGGAAAGCATTAGATTAAAGAGTAGTGGTGATAAGGGGCAGCCCTGCCTGGTGCCATTATGCAGACGGATTCTGTCAGAGACATTACCCGCGGCTACCATGTATGCAGCGGGGTCTGAGTACATGGCTTCTATAAGGTGACAGAAAGGTCCTGAAAAGTCAAACGCATGGAGGGACATAGCAGGCCAACGAAAGCTAACGTTGTCAAGCGCTTTCTCTGCGTCTAGAGTAATGATGGCTGCGTCTCTGACAGAACCCAACCTAGCAGCCTTGAGGATTGTCAAGACCTTCCTGATATTATTAGTAGCTGATCTCCCATGTGTGAAACCTGCCTGGGCTGGGTGGATGAGAGAGGGTAAGATTAGGGCTAATCTGTTGGCTATAATTTTTGAGAATATTTTAGAGTCTAAGTTTAAAAGAGAGATGGGGTGGTATGAGTCTGGGTCTGTCAGGTCTTTGCCTTTTTTTGGGATAATTTTAATGTGGGCTTGGTGGCTGGTTAGTAGGTATAAGTTACAGTCCAAAATGCCTTGGTAGACAGAATGGACTGTGGGGATAAGTAGGTTGTGCGTGAGTTTATAAAATCTGAGGTAAAGCCGTCTGGTCCGGTGGCTTTGCCTGGACTTAAGGTTTTAATAGTTTTTTTCAATTTCTGAGGGGGAAACGGGGGAGTTTAAGTCTTGAAGCGCTTCCTGATGCACTTTGGGGAGAGAGGGTTTCTGTAGGAACAAAGCGGCTTTGTGGTCTGTCCCATAGAGTGAGGCATAAAACTCCTCTAAGATTTGGTTGATCCACTTGGGAGAGTTGGACAATTGGCCGTGATTATCCCTGAGAGCAGCAATATGAACTGGTGTATGTGGGCCTTTGCAGAGACTGGAAAGGAGTTTGCCAGGCTTGTTGCCAAATTTATGGAATTTACAGTCAAGTACAGACTTGTGCATTTGCTCTTGTGTCATAGCCTAATGATCGAAGCGATCCTTGGCTTTCCTCCAGGCTTCCCTGTGGGCTGGAGAGTTCATGTTGCTCAGAGACAGATGGGCAGCCCGGAGCAACTTGCTGGCTTGGAAGAACTCGGAGGATTCCTTCTTTTTGAAGGCCGAGGCAAATGAGATGATTTTCCCCCTGAGGACGGCCTTTCCCATCTCCCAGAACAGGTTGGGATTAGAAAGGTGTTTTTAGTTGTTCGTTGCATAGTCTGCCCATGTGTCTGCGAGCACCCCGTGCAGTGTTGTGTTATGCGCAAGGTAGGAGGGAAATCTCCATATCCTGGATTTGGTTTGGGAGGACAGACCCTATAGATTAACGGTAATAGGAGTATGGTCCGAGATGACTATATCATTTATCGTTGGGTCAGTGGCCAGAGGAAGCATGGGGGAAGTCAGAAAGATGTAGTTTATTCGTGATTGAGTGTCTTGTGGGTGCGAGAAGAAGGTGAAGTCTCTACCATCCAGATTATGGAGCCTCCATAGGTCCGTTAGGTAGAGATCCTCAGCCCACTGGGCGAGTGCAGAGGGGGACTTAGGAGTTTTGGTAGGTTTGTGGGGGATGGTGGTGAGTCTGTCCTCAGTGGGATCCACTACCGAATTGAAATCACCTGCAACGATACAGGGGAGGTGAATATGTGGGACAATGTGTGCAGTGAGGGTCTGGAAGAACTGTTTGGTAGGGGAGTTGGGGGCATAGACCACAGTGAGGGCCCATTCCCTACTGTGGGTTCTTAGTCTAGCAGTAAAGAGGCGACCTTCCTCGTCAGAGTGGTTAGATAGTATCTCGTGGGGTAAATTTTTGTTTATAAGTATCATTACTCCTGCTTTCCCTTTGACTGCAGGCGAACCCATGACATGACCAACCCAAATTTTGCGCATACGTGAGAGGTCAGTGGAGTCTAGGCGGGTCTCTTGGAGAATCGCTATGTCAGAGTGGAGACGTTTGAGATGGCGTAAGATGGCCATACGCTTGTTGGGAGATTTGAGGCCTTTAACGTTCCATGACGTTATTTGTATAGTCCTGCAATGGTTGTGGGGCTATGGAGCGAGCGGGGAGCAGCTAATAGGTTGGTGGCAGGACTGTGAATGTATGTGCGGGTGGAAGAGTAGGAGGGAAGGAGGTGTGTGTAGGTAGGGGTGGCTATGTAAACCCCTGGAGTGAGCAAGGGCTGGATAACAAAAGGGATAAAGAACAAAACTGTGTGAACAAAAATGAACATACCATTAGAAGGCTCTACTTCACTTTTTTCCTCATGAGAGCCATACTTCCAATGTGACAGAATTACCAAGAGTTGCTAAAAGGCACACTGACGAGGGGGGGGGGGGTGGTCTGCCCACAGCTGATGGCGATGTCAGAGGGAAGAATAGGGCCCTCTACGGTACTCCCTGCAGGGCTTGCATAAGGTGGGAGCGGGTGCGATGCTCCTCGATAAGGCTGTGCAGTGGACCTGAGCCCTGTGAGGAGGAAAGAGGGGGTGATAGATAGACAACGGTAACATATGAGACTTTAACAGGACTATATGATTGCAAGTCTAACAGGTAATCTACAGTATAAGCAAAAAGCAAAACATGGTAAAACATCATGTGAGTCAAACTACATCACCCGGGTGGGTCTGGTCAAGTAAGGTAACTTGAGAGAAGCTTGGGTGGGAAGTCAATTCCAGGAATTCCGGGTGGAAATATCTACTAGCTTGAGCTCTTTGGCTGGGTCCTTTCTAGGACTTCGTTGGTTTCTGGAGGGACCTTTGGGGGATCCTCCTCCTATTGGGGTGGTATCCATAGGGAGGTGAAGAGAGGTTTGAAAATTAATGGGCCGTCTCATCAGGATGTGAGAAGGTCTTGGATTCATCCGAAGCTGTTGTGAACCGCAGTGTGGCTGGGTATGCGAGAGAGAAGTGGATATTTTTCTGGAAGAGGGCAGCACAGATGGGCTGGAAGGCCTTCCATCTCTTGGATACTTCCTGAGAGTAATCCGCAAATAGTAGGCATTTGTTGCCATCAATTTGTAAAGCTTTCAGGTTGCGGAATGACTTGAAGATGTGCGCTCTATCCGCATAGTTCACGTAGCGCACTATGACGGGTCTCGGTGTGCATCGGTCATTGGAGGGTGCCCCCAACCTGTGCGCACGTTCTACCGCGCAGGGTCCAGCTAGGCCTAGGGCCTGGGGAATTATTGATGCACATATGTCCATCAGGGATTCTGTGTTGAAAGACTCAAGTTATTTCTTCTCGAACGATTTTCAAGATCTTCCAATTTCTCAAAAATATATTGTTGCGCCTGCTTGTAGTGTTGGTCTCTTGTGAATGAAGTTTGGACCCCGTTCTCTAGCTCCGAGACTCGGCTTTCTACCTCAGAGAGGCATTTGGCATGTTCCCCCAGCTCTTTACTCAGCTGGGACATCCCTGCGACTATGGCCTTTTGGACCGCTGTTGTGATGATGGGTGCCAGTGAGGCGTGTGGAGTGAGCTGGATTCCCGCAGCCTGCGGAAGGGGGAGATTGTTCATTGGAGCGATCGAGAGTGTGTTTGTTGGTGCGATTGGCACAGGAGCAGGTTCTGCCATATTGGCTACCACGTGCGGATGCAGCGGAGGGTCCGCGGTGACCTGGAGTGAAGCCGGGTGAGGGCCGTGGACAAGGAACCTGTCCATGCAGCTCTGAGGGAGTGTGGGCAGAGGTGCTACGGGCTGAACTCACAGGTCATCAGCATGGATGGCAGATTTTGTAAGCAGGTGAGGATGGAGTCACTGAGTCTGCGTCCGCTCACATAGGTGCCGGAACTGGAAGTCTTCCACCACCTTTTTTAATATGCTTTTGAGCGTTTTGTTAAAACTCTCCACAAGATTATCAGTTTGTGGGTGGTAGACAGAGGTACGGAGATGGGAGATTTTGAACAATTTACACAATTCTTTAATGACTCGGGACATAAATGTCTGATTGATCTGTCAATATTTCTTTTGGGACACCCACATGACTAATTACCTGGACAAGCTCTTTGGCAATAGTTTTAGCTGAGGTATTACGCAAGGAAATGGCTTCATGGTATTGCGTGGCATAGTTCAGTATTTCCAGTATGTGCTGATGGCCCCGGGCAGACTTTAATACTGGTCCCACCAGATCCATGCCAATTCTTTCAAAAGGCACTTCAATGATTGGTAATGGTACCAGCGGACTGTGGAAATGGGGTGATGGCGCAGAATACTGACACTCTGGGCATGACTCAATATTGTTTGACATCTGCATATAACCCGGGCCAAAAGAATGTCTGGGTTATTCTCTCCTTGGTCTTCTCTATACCCAGATGTCCCCCCATTATATGACCAAGGGCTAAATCTAATACCATCCGGTGATAGGGTTTGGAAACCACTGGCTGCTCTACCTCCTCATCCCCTTGCTTTATCACCTGATACAGCAAGTTATTTTTAAGAGACATGTATTTTATTAAATTTTTTTATTTATTTCAGGTACTTATATAGCGCCATCAATTTACGCAGTGCTTTACATATATATATTGTACATTCACATCAGTCCCTACCCTCAAGGAGCTTACAATCTAAGGTCCCTAACTCACATTCATACATACACATACTAGGGACAATTTAGACAGGATCTAATTAACCTGCCAGCATGTCTTTGGAGTGTGGGAAGAAGCCGGAATACTTGGAGGAAACCCACGCAGGCCCAGGAAGAACATGCAAACTCCAGACAGGTAGTGTCGTGGTTGGGATTCGAACCAGTAACCCTTTTGTTGCCAGGCGAAAGTGCTATCCACTACACCACTGTGCCGCCATGTAGGGAAAAGACACCTCTATATTAGGTTCAACAGGTTCCCCATCTATCATTTTAATGTTTTCTCTGGCTCTATTGAGTGTGGCGTCTTTTAGATGTTCCGTACAAAAATCATCTTTTCTGACCTCAGGCAGGCACCACATTCTGTCCACTCTCACTATTAGAGTCAGAGATAATTTCTTGTTCATTAACTTCAAGCTGGGGGGCTGGATTGCAGCTCCTCCTGCTCCCCAGCCATTACAGAAAAAGGAAAAGGATCTTCTTCTTTGTAATCAAAAGGCTCCGGTGTGAGTTCCAGTGTTTCCTCAGCAGGGGAAGCTCTGTCCTCCCGACTCCTTTTGTTTTCCCATAAACTCCAAAAGTGGGGAAAATCTCTACCCACTAGGGCTTCATGAAGTACCACCCCACTGAATGTGTCAATATGCCCCAAGGGGTATTAATCTCAACCACAGCAGTCTGGTGGTCACGTGTGTCACCATGTATGCAAATAACCCCAATAGTGCTATGGTGTAACTTTAAAAGATTTACACAATCACCTTTGACTAATGTCACCACACCATAATCTAGCAGAACCATGACTGGCTTTCCATCAACTGAAAATACACATTTGTTTTTCCATGCATTACTGACATGTTGCAGTACCTGCCACCTGTGCAAAAGAGACATGCGTTTTTTCAAATAAGCTTTATCACATTGCATTGGTTCATCATTTAGGGAACAGTTAGCAGCAATATGACCAAAAAGCAGGGCAGCGATAACATTTTATATGTTCTGTACCCAGTCCTCTAAACAGCCTCAGAGACCTTCCTGACCTATTTGGCCAGTCTCCAGGTCCTGAGACCATAGTCTCATTATCTGTAGCAACAGTCTTGTAATTTTTTCCCATGCCCTTGAACCCTGGAACAGTCTTACCGGATCCTCCAGGCGATTTTTCATCCCTAGAGACATTGGAGTGGGGCACGGATGGGTTTAACAAGTCCTCGGCCATAGTATATCTCTCCACCAGGTAAACCAGCTGGTTTGCCATCTTAGGGTCTCCAATAAGGATGAGCCGAACACCCCCCGGTTCGGTTCGCATCAGAACACCGCAAACAGGCAATACGTTTGTGTGAACAAACAAACCCTATTAAAAGCAATGGGACTCGAACATGAAAAATAAAAAGTGCTAATTTTAAAGGCTTATATGCAAGTTATTGCCATAAAAAGTATATGGGAACCTTGTTACTGCCCTAGGGGACATGTATCAATGAAAAAAAACATTTTTAAAACAATTTTTTTTTTCAGGAGCAGTGATTTTAATAATGCTGAAAGTGAAAAAATAAAAATGAAATATTCCTTTAAATATTGTGCCTGGGGGGTCCCCTTAGTCTGCCTGTAATGATCTGCATAATGCCTGTAATAATGGCACATCTGTATGATGTTTAGAACAGTGCCACAGCAATATGACATTTTTAAAGTCATTTAACCACTTCAAACCCAGGGACTTACCCTCCTTCCTGGCCAGACCAATTTTCAGCTTTCAGCACTGTCAATTTTTGAACGATAATTTGACGCTGTACCTAAACAAAGTTTTTATATATATTTTTTCCCACAAATAGAGCTTTCTTTTGGTGGTATTTGATCACATCTGTTTTTCTTTTTTTTTGCGCCACAAATAAAACAAGACCGAACATTTTGAAAAAAAAGGTTTTTCTTTGTTTCTGTCACAAAACTTTGTAAATAAGTAAATTTTCTCCATCACTGATGCGCACTGATGAGGCTACACTGACGGTCACTGATGAGGCAGTACTATTTGGCACTGACGAGGTGGAACTGATGGGCACTAATGATGAGGCACATACAATATATGCAGCACTAATAGGCGGCACTGATAAGCAGCACTGATGGGCACTCATAGGTGGGACTGATGGGCAGTCATAGGTGGCACTGATGGGCACTCATAGGCACTGATGGGCACTCATAGGTGGCACTGATGGGCACTCATAGGCACTGATGGGCACTCATAGGTGGAACTGATGAACACTGATAGGTGGCACTGATGGGCACTAATAGATGGCACTGGCGGGCACTGATAGGGAGCAATGATAGATGGAACTTTTAGGGAGGCATTCCCTGGTGGTTCTGGGTGGCATCCAAGATGGGCACTGTGCCCCTTACCTGGTGGTCCCTGGGTGGGCTCCCTGGTGGTCAGGGTGGGCTTCCCTGGTGGTCTCCCTGGTGGTCCCTGGGTGGGCATTCTCTGGTGGTCCTGGGTGGTGATCCTGGGGGGGCTGCACTGATAAACAATCAGCACAGACCCCCCCCTGTTAGGAGAGCCCCCTATCAGCTCTCCACTACTTGCATCTGCAGACGTGAGTAGAGGAAAAGCCGATACAATGCACTCTTCCTTTTTACATTGTGACCAGCTGTGATTGGTCACGGCTGATCACATGATAAAGATGATAAAGAGCTTCCGATGAAAGCTCTTTACCGAGATCGGGAATGCAGTTTATCAGACTGACCCGTGATCGTGAGTTATCCGGCCGGACGTCATATGGTTAACCACTTCAGCCCTGGAAGGATTTTCCCCCTTCCTGACCAGAGAACTTTTTGTGATTTGACACTAAGTCGCTTTAACTGACAATTGTCGTGTAACGTTGTACACAAACAAATTTGACGTCTTTTTTTCCCATAAATCGAGCTTTCTTTTAAAGGTATTTCATCACCTCTGCGTCACTTCTGATCACCACTATAAACAAAAAAAAGCGACAATTTTGAAAAGAAAATCACAATATTTTTTACTTTTTGCTATAATAAATCCAAAAAAAATATATAAAAAAAATGTATTCATCAGTTTAGGCCGATATATATTCTTCTACATATCTGTGGTAAAAAAAAAAATCACAATAGGCGTATATTGATTGGTTTGCACAAAAGTTGACACATTTACAAACCATGAGAATTTGTTTATGGCGTTTTCACAATTTTTTTTTTGCTAGTAATGGCGACGATCTTTATCGGGACTGCAACATTGTGGCGAACATGTCGGACATTTTTTACACTTTTTTTGGGACCATTGACATTTATACAGCGATCAGATCTAAAAATAGCCACTGATTACTGTATAAATGTCATTGGCAGGCAAGGGGTTAATCTGTAGTGGGCAATATAGGGGTTAACTGTGTTCCCTCACTGTGTTCTAACTGTATGGGGTCTGAACAGGCAGGGGCATGACAGATCTAACTGATCCCGATCACAGGGATCAGTAGATCAGTGTCATACTGCCTGTCAGATCGGGGATCACCGTGTTTACATCGTCGGCTCTCCACTCTTCATCTCCCACAGGCGATCGCGGGTCACCCAGCGGACATCAAGTCCGACCAACCCACGGCCACGCCCAGGGAGCACGCGGTGGGCACGAGAGTGCGCCTCCATGCGCCTGCGTGAGTCGCTGTATGTATACATCGGTTCACGCAGGAGAGCCACAATGCCGCAGTATAACTACATGAGCCGGTCGGGAACCGGTTAAACTTGCTTGCGGTTGTAATGTATTGCTGGCTCCTGACAATATAGATGAAAAATCACAGAAAAAATTTGCATGGGGGTCTCCCCCCCAAAATCCGAACTAGGCCATTTTTTAAAAATGTTGGTGCGGTATTCCCTTTATTTTGGGGGTACCCCATGCCTTTTTTTTCACTAACTCTGTCATAGGGTTCCCCTTAACCAGTTAATAATACTGGGTTACACTGAATGCACTATATAGTCTGAACTGTATTATATATACACGGGGACTGCACTCTATAAAGTTGTAATGTCATGCCCCAGTCAAACAAGTGCAGAAAAATTGGGCCTTGGGTGTTGGTGGTGGCAGAACCCTGTAACCCTTTGCAGTTACTCTTGTTGGGCGCAAGAACAGGCCCTGCTGTTGTAAATTGTTTTAAAAAGTGTAATAACATGCCCCAGTCAAACAGGTGCAGAAAAATTGGGCCTTGGGTGTTGGTGGTGGCAGAACACCGTAACCCCTCAAAGTTACTCTTGTTGGGTGCAGGAACAGGCCCTGCTGTTGTAAATTATTTTAAAAATTGTAATGACATGCCTCAGTCAAACATGTGCAGAAATATTGGGCCTTGGGTGTTGGTGGTGGCAGAACACTGTAACCCCTCTCAGTTATTCTTGTTGGGCGCAGGAACAGGCCCTGCTGTTGTAAATTATTTTAAAAATTGTAATGACATGCCCCAGTCAAACATGTGTAGAAAAATTGGGCCTTGGGTGTTGGTGGTGCCCTAAACCCAAAATATTATTGGAAGCTAGCATCATCAGGATTCAGGATGAATAGGATAGGCAGCATACGCAGTCTTCAAGGGATCCCAGATCTCTAGATAATTCAATCAGATCAGCATCAGGGGCTTGATAGCTGCTGATCCAGGACTGATTCATTTTTATAAATGTGAGCCTATCAATGGAGTCTGTGGACAGGCCCACTCTTTGATCCGTTACAAACCCTCTAGCAGCACTGAATTTCCATTCAGAAAGCACGCTGGATGCAGTACAGGCCAGTAGCTTGATTGCATATTGAGCAAGTTCCAGCTAGTGTTCCATCCTCAAGACCCAGTAACTCAGTGGATGCTCAGTTAGAAAGGTCTCCAAGTCTGCTCTTGCGGATGGTTGCTTGAACCTATCAGCCCTGGGTGCTGAGTACTGAATTGTTGAAGAAGGCATCGGTCAGCTGGCCACCTTCTCCATCGCTCTTCCTCTGACCGAAGGAAGCCTCAGAAACACTTTGTCTAGCAGCGGGAAATGGTAACCTCCCAGGGTCTGGAAAGGCGTTGCACAAACTTTTTTTCAAGGTACCCTGAAGATGTTCATAGTCTGCTCCCTCTGCAAAGCCAGGATGAGCTCTGCAACTTTCACCTTTCCACCAAATGTGGATTAAGAAGGGTTGCAAGCCAGTAATGATCCCTAATATTTTAGCAATACAAAATTTTCAGTATCAGTTGAATATAACAACACCTTCAATTTTGCAAAAAAAGCCTCATCCCAAAGAGCACAAGAAGAGGACAAAGTATTTGGCGGGACTGTGCAGGCAGTGATCGCAAAAATAGGGCGTCAAAGTGAGTATATAAAATAAAATATTGTTTTTATTCATTAATCATATGAAAACCTATACATAGGTACATAATTATACATATACAACATGTACATAAAAGACACATCACAAAGACAGCGAGTTGTAAGAAGTACTTCCAACGTTTCGACTGTAAACAGTCTTCATCAGGGATTTGCAGCAATCATACAACAATGATGTTTTTCTAATATTGAGAAAAAAAGAGCAGTTAATGCTACATAATATAGACACATGTTCACCAAACTTCTTTATCACAGTTCAATAGTCAATATGTGCTCGCATGTCTTGACCCAAAAAAGGACTTACAGCGCCAGTTATTAAACACATGAAACTGACAGGAGTCATAAAGACGACCCCCCAACCACCATCACACAATCCACAAGGATGCGCTGGAGAAGATCCCACAGCCCTGATCATTCAGGAGAGGATGGGGAAGTCTAAATTTAATAAAGTCATAGAAAAAAATGGTATTAGAGATTCATTGATGGGTAAACTAAAGCACATGTGTTCAAGAGTAGAAGGAGAAACATTCTAGATGCATACCCACCTGTCCAATATTCAGCAACAGAGAAAAGGAGACAGATGGGACAACTGATCATTGAAAGACAGAAAAAAAATCAAGCCAAGATTTACTGAAGTGGTTTCAAAGTGGTGTTCAGCTGTCCCATTGGGAATAGTCTTGTAGGTCAGAAGTCACAGACCCCGAACAGACTAGCAGACCTGAAATTATCAAATAAAAGAAAAAAGGGGCAGAATAAGTTATGGTTAAAGCCCTCAGTCACCAATCAAGCTGTATCAGGAAGAAGGGGGTGAGCTTCCTTGAATAGTAACTGAAGCATTGGACATCCAATCTTTCATCGGTTGTCTCCACGTGCTATAAAAAATATAGCTCTGCCAGCCAGCGCTGGAGGTAAATGGATAAGGCCCTTATAAGTACTCCCCCCAGGAAAAACACCCAAACTCCTGATAGGAGGATCGTGCTGGCAGACCCTCCCAGGAATTGGAGGAGGGTGCTTGGCTCAATGGCCGCAGCCAGCGAGCCGCCGCGCGTGGCGTGAGGTTCACGGTGACGCGCACCCCTTCCATCACCCAGTGCCGGTTCCTGTAGCACTCCGGAAAGGCGTCATGACGCAATTTCTGGAACTGGTCACTCAGCAGAGGAGCTGTGATGCTGACAAGGGACACCCCGTGTCACAGGGGGTGATATAACACTCCCTAGTGGACAGGGTGAACACTCCACCCCCAGGGCACCGAACAGGATGAACCCATTCGATGCCAGGGAGGGAGAGCAAACCCCCACTCCAGACAAAGTCTGTGGGGGGGGCTTTCTGTGCCTGGAAGGATTAGGGAAGAGGGAGTGAAGCCTATCAGCACAATGAGGGGCAATGCCATGAAGGGCAGAGGATGAACTCCCCAAACTCCTGTGGGTTATGAACACCAAGGTCAAGAAATTAGGCCAAACCATTGAACATACACACAAAAATTTCAAAATTGATACAGGTAAATACAAAACCAAAAAAAACAAACAACAAAATTTCTAGCTAGTGACCAAAAAAAAAGGAAAAGGGAGAAATGGGAGCAGAACCATGTTGTTACACAAGATGCTCATTTTTGCCTGAGACAAAACCATCCAAAAATGGACTAAAGCTCAAAATGTCATTGATCCCTGGTGGGGTATTTGCTTTTAAATTAAAAATTCAATGCAATTAGCGTTGAAGGGCCACTTTATTCCAGTCCCCCCCATGTGAACTATGCTGTACATGCTCCAAAGCCCAGAACTTGAGTTATGGGACATGATAGTTGTGGACCTCTACCACATGACGGGCAACTTTGGAGTAAATATCACCCACTTCAGCCGCTTGCACATGGTTGTAGATCCTTCTCCAGAACTCCCCGACGATCTTGCCCACATAGAATGCTCCGCAAGGGCAGTTCGTGATGTAGAGGACCCCCATAGTCTGGCAGGTGACATAACTTTTTGGGGTATGAGGGTGACCGTCAGGGAGCCTAGGAGAAGGATCAACACTAATGTATTTGCAATAGTCACAGGCACCACAGGGAAATGTTCAGAGGGGGCCCGTAGGAGTCAGTGCAGTGTCGGACAGGAAAAACTGGCTAGAGACCAATCTGTCTCACAAAGATGGGGCTCTCCTAAAGGTTATAAGGGGGTGAGGTGGAAGAAATCTGGCTATCTTGGGGTCCGCGAGCAGGAGATGCCAATATTTTTTAGATGCTTACTGAGATTCATGTGCTGACTATTAAAGGATGTAATGATGCAAATAGAATCATCATCCTTCTTTTTGTCAGTAGGGGCCTTGAATAATAGTTGGGCCCTTGATTGCACAACAACTCTGTTATATGCCTTACGAAGGCATGATTTTGTATACCCTCTATCAAGGAGACTTCTTTTAGGTCCAAGGCTGCCACCCTGAATCTCTGGTCATCACAGCAATTGCGTCGCAGTTGCAGATACTGTGAGTAAGGTATTGATTTTACGAGAGGCTCAGGGTGGAAGCTCTTGGCCTGCAGAATCGTATTTCCCGCAGTTGGTTTCCTAAACAGGTTGCTCCTAAGGATCTCTTCAGTGTCCACCTCAACCTCAATGTCCAAAAATTTAATTTTGTTTCTTTTTTGGAACAAAAAAAAATGTAATTTTGTTTCTATCCTGAGTCATCGTGAAAAATAGATTATATTCATTAGAATTCATCACATTGAGGCATTGGTGTAAAAAATTGACCGAGCCATCCCAGATTAAAAAAATATCATCAATGTACCTTATCCATGTGAGGATGTGTGATGAATATTTTGAAAATACATCAGACAACAAAAACATCCGCTCCCACTCCCCCAGGTGCAGGTTGGCATATGAGGGTGCACAACAGGTCCCCATAGCCACACCCTGCACCTGAAGGAAGTGGGAATCGTTGAAGACAAAAATATTATGTCAGAGAATGAAGTTAAGCACATGGATGTAGAAAGGTGAGTACTGCTGCTCCAGGTGAATGGGTTCTGGCAGGACGGACCCCAATGAGTGCTAGCCACGGCTCGTCTCCATCTGGAAATGTAGAAAAAGGAAGGACTGCACCTCAAAGGAAGTCTGAAAAAGTATCTTCGTTTATTGAAGCATCAAATTAGCATGGTACAGGATGAACCAGGTCAAAGGCAGACGCGTTTCACACTTAACAACAGTGCTTATTCATTGCAAAGACAGAACTCACCGATTGATAGATATATATACCAGGAACAATTGTCGCCCAGATAAAAAAAAAGGGGGTGAGGGAAAAACCATTCAATCAGTGAGTAACATATCAGCAATCAATGTAGCCCCACACATGGTGCAAACCATGAACACTAATGACAAATTAATATAAAATGTGTCTGAAAAAAGAGGGACTACACGGGAAACCGATGTACAAGTCAAAAGTCCAACAGACATATATAAAATGCAAAAAAGACAAAGAAAAACATAAATTAGTATGTGGATTAAATACATACTGCGCTACCGGGTTGTGTATAGAAGCAGCTGGCACGACAACAAACAAAGTTGGAGGCAAATGGGGAACAGAGAGTGCAGCGCTGTATGGATGGTGGTCTTAAAGTGAAACCATGTATAAATTTAATAACCAAACGATAATTATTATTTAGAGTCACTGAGGAGTGGGTGATATCCCAGTATAATGTACATAGTATTAATAACAGTACAATAAAAGTCCTCTTAGAGTTCATATGCAGATGTAGAGGGTCTCCATATTATGTGGAGGGGTATATAAGGTGTTACAGTGCGTTGTCCTAGACTGAACCTTAGTTAAAGTGACAAGTGCCTTGGCAATCAGGTGCTTGATATGGTGACAATCCACAATGGTGAGTGATTGTACTTACCGTAAGCTGGTAAAGTACCGGCAAAGTAGATGGTAATCCAGACGGTCCAGGAGAGATGGAGAAAGGTCACGGTGCAGAGTGCTAGAGTGAGTGCTCAAAATGTGACAATCCCCACTGTCAGTGAGTATGCTTACCATAAGTTGGTGGTATGGAAGCAGAGGTGTAGTAATTCCTTGTGGTGTGGATACGGATGGATCCCTTCTCGGTTTGTAGTGGCCTTGAAGTTCACTTGGAGGGTTCTTATGCCTCTCAACGGACAGGAGTTATCACTCGGAGATGGTTTTTGTTGGAACAAGAGCAAGGAAAAACTCCATAGCGTAATTCAGTATACCACAACATTTATTAAATGTGGATTAAAAACACTTACATTGGTTAAAATAAATATGAGCTCATCAATAAAATCCAGAAAGCAGTGAGTCGGGGGAACAGGACCCAACGCGTTTCGTTTGATAAAATACGTTTTATCAAACAAAACGCGTTGGGTCCTGTTCCCCCGACACCTACCCGGGCTATAAGAGCCCCAGGCAACTCCAGCAGTGACCTAGGAGTGACATACACAGGTTGAGGAGACACCCTACAGCCCCCTGGAGCAGTGGACGCTTGGAGCTCTGAGTAGGGTAGGACTCCACGCTTCTCTGCCGCCGGGTCTCCTCATACCCGGGTGTACCAAGATGGCAGCGGCCTAACACGCTACACGGCCCGGACAACAGCGGCATCACCCGCTCAGATCAGCCTGCTAAGGCCCATAGGGACTGGAAAAGCTCCACAGGCACAGGGGAAGTTGGTGGCAGAGACACTATCATCCTCATAAACCCCTCCAGCTACACCCGGGTGGACCAAGATGGCCGCCAGTGTGGCCTAACGATCGCAGCAGCCCTCAAAACAGCCAGTAAGGCTCCCAAGGCTAGTGCTTGAAGGGCGTGCCAGCACTCCAGGTCCCCCAGGACTACCCCAAGGACTCCACAACACGCCACAAAGTCCTCAATCAGTGAAACCAGTAACCAGCCCAGGCCCTGGCCACATACTTGCTCTAAGGCAAAGCCCTTCATACCTCCTCCTTTTAACCCAAGAGTTCCCAGAGGGGTAAAGAAGCAAGGAAAGAGTAAATCAAATTTGCAGTGTTTCCCTTTATAAAATCTAGCATATCACGAGGCACAGGACATTACGCCTTTAGCGATCCCCAACACCACCATGTATGCAGGGCTTGACCGTGAGAAGGTCCCTCACACATCTCTTCCTAGAGACTGTCCAGACTCACCCCACCGACATGGCCACAGCAGGGGCTCGCCCCTCTGCCAACAACCTGGAGGTGTCTCCTGAGCATAGGCCAGTCCTAACCCCAGCCATCCTCACCCCAGGACCCAATTTAACCACAAATCAACTCCTCTCAATGTCCCCAGCCCTATAGAATCGCTACTACGTCACACAATGGAAGACTTCCCAGTCTCCCCAGCTGGCCTCTATCCAACTATTCTGCCAGAGGCCCACAACCCTAGTACCTCTGCCCAGGACTCCCTCCTCAATACAGCAGACCTATTTTTTAAATTTTTCAATCTCCTGGAGAGAGGCCTGGCGAACACGGCTGCGAAAATCACAGGGGACATAAAAGCGGACTTCCACATTTTGGGCTCCAGGATGGAAGCCATTGAACAAAAATTGGATATTACGGTGGCCAGAACCAACTAAAACTCAGCTCATATCCAAACTTTGCAAGATCAACTGGAAAGCCAAGGATAACAGACCCCCATAACTTAGACTTCGGTCGAATTGGGCCTACTTAACTTTCTTCTTTTTTGGTGGCCTATGCTCTTCTGTGTGAATGGGGAAAGATTCCCCACGTGGTGTTCCTCCCCCCTTTTTTTTTTTCTTTTGGGGAGACCTAGTATACGGGGCTCCCATACCCCTTCCCCATTACCCTTTGAACTTTGTTGTCTATGTGTTGGTTCATACGCAAACTGTTTGATCAGTTGTATAGCTAAATGTTAATTTTTGTCCTCAAAACAGCCGTATTACTTACAGTTATTATGGTTGCACTCTATGTTAGAATTGGGCCTAGGAGTACCCAGGCATGGATAGATCTCCATGTGACTCCACTTATCCCCGGGACTCCCTTCAAACTCCCTAGGATAAGTTCTCTGCCCTGGACGTGTCAGATGGTTTTGTATACCCTGTTTTTTGTTCTTATTTTGTTCCCTGCTCGGAGGGCCGGGATTGTGGATCAGAGGAGGCTGTTAACCCCTCGGATTCCTCTCCCACTAGCCTACTTTAGGAATAATGGTCTTTACAAGATCTTTTCTTTCGCTACCTTTCTTATCTTCCTTCCTTTTTCTCCTATAACGCACCTAATGTTTCTTTTCTTTGTTTAGCCTATCCTGAATCCACGGGCTGCGCCTTGAGGTTCCTGGCTATCCTCGAGTTGTCCTCTAGCTCTATGGGAGTTTTCAGTCCACTGGTGAGTGATGATGTAGACATGAACATTGATCCCCACAGGTTCCATGGCTAATATACCGCTAAGACTCCTTAAAATAGCCACTCATAACGCCCAGGGTCTGAATTCTACCATAAAAAGAAGAAAAGTACTAGATCATTACAAATCCCTTAAACTTGATGTGGTCCTGATCCAGGAGACCCATTTCCCACAAAGGTACAACCCCAATTTCCTCCACTCCCACTCCCACTTCCCCACTTTCTTCTTATCTAAAGCAAAGTCCAAAACTAGAGGGGTTGCCATCCTAATCTCTAAATTGTGTAGTTTCACCCCCGCCAGGAAATCAAAGATCCTGAATGGAGGTTTGTCCTCATTAAGGGCACCTTAGACGGAAACCTATGCACTCCCGTTTCTTACTACGCCCCGAACAAAGGCCAAATTGGCTTTTTTTAAATCACTTTTTGATACCATCCGAACCCATTTGGAAGGTAGAATAATTTTGGGGGGAGATTCCAATATCGCATTTGACCAAGGCCTTGACAAATCCAGACCCCTAGGTTCCCAACTGATGCACCCGTCCAAAGCGAGCCTCAAAATAGCGAAACTTCTTCACACACTTAATATGTCGGACGTTTGTAGGGAATTCAACCCAACTAAGAGAAAGTTCACACACTCTTCGGCCCCCCCATAACTCGTACACACGAATTGATCAGCTTTTAGTATGGACAAACACGCTTCCCCTAGTGACATCCTCACGAATAGAGTTGAGCGAACTTCTAGAAGTCCGGGTTCTGCTGGTTCGGCCGAACTTCGGGACAGAGTCCGGGTTCGGGTCCGGACAGAACCAGAACTTTGTCCCGGACCCCGAACCCCATTGAAATCAATGGGGACCCAGACTTTTAGGCACAAAAAATGCTGTAAAATAGTCCTGGAAGGTCCTAGAGGTCTGCAAAAGGAAGGAAATGTGGGTAAGGGTGGGACAAGTGACCTACAAAGAAATGGGGACCACTCAATAGCAGTTCTGCAAATTCGATCGGACGCACATTACACAACGGAGCCCTTTTTTTTGCGATTCGGCGCTGCATCGCTTTAACTGACAACTGCGCGGTCGTGCGACGTTGTACCCAAACGAAATTTGTGTCCTTTTTTTCCCACAAATAGAGCTTTCTTTTGGTGGTATTTGATCCCCTCTGCGTGATTTCTGATCGCCGCTATAAACAAAAGAAGAGCTACAATTTTGCAAAAAAACCCAAATTTCTTACTTTTTGCTAAAATACAAATCCAAAAAAAATATATATAAAAAAACTTTTTTTTTCACCGTTTTTGGCCAATTTATATTCTTCCTCATATTTGCGATAAAAAAATCGCAATCGGCGTTTATTGATTGGTTTGCGCAAAAGTGGTCGCATTTACGGATGTTTGTGCCTGGAGGCAAGACACTTCCCCCTTCCCGACACTAGTGTCGGAAGGACATGTACTTCCGACACTGGTGAAGGGAAGAGGACAATCCCGTCAGGGGGTATGTCAATCTTGTGCGGGTCCCTTGTATCAATTGGGAATCTCGCGGGGACGTCCAATTGGGGAAGTGACGGTTACCGTAAATGTGTCATTAGTCACGTAAAAATATCGTGACTAGCGACATATTTACGGTTACCAGGGTTTTTTCACAGTTTTGCAAGGCTGTACAGGCGGGATTATAACGTCATGGCGATTTTTAGTGTCTAGCGGCGGTAATGATCATTTTTTTATTTTTTTTTATTTTTGGGGTTTTTACTTAAGAGTAGTAGGCATTTACGCTGGTGAAAACGCGTTTGGTTAGTTATTTGC
>BLSH010116615.1:305712-316618 GCA_018402905.1 Glandirana rugosa
GCGATTTTTAGTGTCTAGCGGCGGTAATGATCATTTTTTTTTGGTTTGCGCAAAAGTGGTCGCATTTACGGATGATGAGAATTCATTTTTGGGGTTTTTATTTTTTTTTATTTTTTTACTAGTAATGGCGGCGATCTGTGATTTTTAGCGGTACTGCAATATTAGGGCGGACATGTCGGAACGTTTTGACACTTTTTTGGGACCATTGGCATTTATACAGCGATCAGTGCTATAAAAATGCACTGATTACTGTGTAAATGCCATTGGCAGTGAAGGGGTTAACCTGCAGGGGCGCTCTAAGGGTTAACTATGTTCCCTGGGCGTGTTCTAACTGTATGGGGGACTGCCCTAACAGGAGAAGGGAAGTGGTCACAGCCTTCATGTACAGGAAGGCTGTGATCACAGCCCTTCCCCCTTCACAGAACGGAGGTCCGTGTTTACATACACGGACCTCCGTTCCTTCACTCCGGGGGGGGCATCGCGAGTAGCCGGCGGCAATCGAAGCCGCCACACCCGCTCCCTGGCCCCCCCGAACACAGGGAGCGCGCGCTCACTAGGCTCTGTATCGCGGCCGCCGTCGTATGACGGCGTTTCGCGTTACAGAGCCACTCTGTCGCCGTCACTTGCCGATCAGCCGTCGGCAAGTGGTTAAGGACCTGAGAAAGGGGTCTGCCCCTGATGGACTGTCAGTCCCCTATTACAAGACCTTCGCTGACACTCTAGCTCCCTTCCTGTCTAAATTCTTTAACTCTGTAGCTAAGGGCACCCATATGGATCCACAGCTTAACTCGGCCTACATCTCGGTGATACCAAAACCAGACAAGAACCCTGAGGAAGTTGGTAATTACAGACCGATTTCACTAATCAGCAACGGTATTAAAATTCTGACTAAAATTCTGGCCAACAGGCTAGCCTCTTTTATCAATACCTACATACACAAAAATCAGGTAGGCTTCATTCCAGGGAGGCAGAGCCCGAACCAAATTCGTAGAGCTATTGACCTGATCTCCATTTTGCAATCCAATTGGGAGGGAGGCCCAAAACAACGAGGCATGGTCTTGTCATTAGACTTACAGAAGGCCTTTGACTCTGTATCTTGGACATACATGTTTTCACTTCTAGAGAAATGGGGAATTGGTCAGCGCTTTACTTGCATTATGAGAGCCCTCTACTCTTTCCCCACTGCTCGAATAAGGCTACAGGGATTTTATTCAAACCCAATAAACATAGCCAAGGGGACAAGACAGGGATGCCCCTTGTCTCAACTTATCTTCGCTATCGCTATTGAAACTTTAGCAATCGCTATTCGTCGAAACCCAACATTAAAGGAGTGACCTGTGGGGCCCAGAATCATAAATGCGCTCTTTTTGCAGACGACATTCTCTTGATTATTAAATCTCACCTCACCTCACTTCCCATTTTAAACCACACACTAGACCTTTTTGCAAAAACTTCTGGCCTTAAAGTTAATTAGTCTAAATCTCATGCAATGTACATTTCACTTCCATCTGAAATAGTTTCTTCTCTGCAACACTCATTTCCTTTACAATGGAGCTCTTCTTCAATCAAATACATAGGCATTAATCTAACAGCCAAAATAGATAAAAACTTTACATCAACAACTTTCCTCCCACATAGCGAAAGCTCGAAGATGACCTGAAAACTTGCTCAAATAATAGACTCTCTTGGTTGGGCAGAATAAACGCAGTCAAAATTACACTTCTGCCGCGGATATTATATCTTTTCCAAGCCATACCTTTAACTATCAGAAAGGATCATCTCAAAGCATTTTAGAGCAAGATCCTCAGATTCATCTGGGGAAACTCAGGTTACAGGTTCCCCCAAAAGATCTTATGCTGCCACAGAAAAAGAGGGGGTTTAGGTCTTTCCGTTCTCCTTAAATAGTACCAAGCAGCCAGATTAGCTCAACTATTCCTGGTTTACTCGAGATATGAAAAACCTGACTGGATCCAGATTGAGAGGCAGTCTATCCCGAACTATTCTATAGACTACCTTCTTTGGACTCCCTACCAAAAAAGACCTCCTATTCTATCGCCCACCTTAGCCCAAACCTTTTCCCAATGGGATTCCCTGCGGAACCTTCCCGAATGTATCTCACCACTTAACCCGCTAGCGCACATTTTCCACAACCCAGACTTTCCTCCAGGGCTTGACATCAAAGCGTTCAGGTGGTGGCTTGACAAAGGGTTGTATTGCATAGGACACTTTTTCACACCATCGGGCCCACTGACTCACAGTCACTGTAAAATCAAGCTAGACCTTCCAGATTCCGAAAGGTTTAGATTCCATCAAATCCATCATTTCCTGCAGCAAATCTGTTTAGAAAAACCCCTCCCATCCAAATTCACGGCATACGGTGTGGCCAAGCCATGGAACAGAAGGGGGCATTGCAGTAATATACTCCTCTCTCACTCAGCCAGGCATGAAAGCTTCCTATATGAAGCACTGGGAGGAGGACTTCCAGATCTCCTGGGACTTGGAGAACATGGCACAGTTCCTTCTCTAAATCATTCAGGGGCATCTTAAACACAACCCTCATGGAAGCCAGTCTCAAGGTTATCACTAGGTGGTATCTCACTCTGACCAAGCTCGCTTCCATTTACCCCACGGCTGACTCACGGTGCTTTAGAGGCTATTCCCTTTTGGGCTCAATGCCTCACATTTGGTGGGAATGTCCGAGGATACGTCCCTTTTGGAGGAAAATGTTCAACCTTATTGAGAAGATCACCGAAACGGTATTAAAATTCTGACTAAGATTCTGGCCAACAGGCTAGCCTCTTTTATCAATACCTACATAGACAAAAATCAGGTAGGCTTCATTCCAGGGAGGCAGGGCCCGAACCAAATTCGTAGAGCTATTGACCTGATCTCCATTTTGCAATCCAATTGGGAGGGAGGCCCAAAACAACGAGGCATGGTCTTGTCGTTAGACTTACAGAAGGCCTTTGACTCTGTATCTTGGACATACATATTTTCACTTCTAGAGAAATGGGGATTTGGTCAGAGCTTTACTTGCATTATGAGAGCCCTCTACTCTTTCCCCACTGCTCGAATAAGGCTACAGGGATTTTATTCAACCCCAATAAACATAGCCAAGGGGACAAGACAGGGATGCCCCCTGTGTCCACTTATCTTCGCTATCGCTATTGAAACTTTAGCAATCGCTATTCGTCCAAACCCAGACATTAAAGGACTGACCTGTGGGGCCCAGAATCATAAATGCGCTCTTTTTGCAGACGACATTCTCTTGTTTATTAAATCTCCCCTCACCTCACTTCCCATTTTAAACCACACACTAGACCTTTTTGCAAAAACTTCTGGCCTTAAAGTTAATTAGTCTAAATCTCATGCAATGTACATTTCACTTCCATCTGAAATAGTTTCTTCTCTGCAACACTCATTTCCTTTACAATGGAGCTCTTCTTCAATCAAATACATAGGCATTAATCTAACAGCCAAAATAGAAGAACTTTACATCAACAACTTTCCTCCCACATAGCGAAAGCTCGAAGATGACCTGAAAACTTGCTCAAATAATAGACTCTCTTGGTTGGGCAGAATAAACGCAGTCAAAATTACACTTCTGCCGCGGATATTATATCTTTTCCAAGCAATACCTTTAACTATCAGAAAGGAACATCTCAAAGCATTTCAGAGCAAGATCCTCAGATTCATCTGGGGAAACTCAGGCTACAGGTTCCCCCAAAAGATCTTATGCTGCCACAGAAAAAGAGGGGGTTTAGGTCTTCCCGTTCTCCTTAAATAGTACCAAGCAGCCAGATTAGCTCAACTATTCCTAGTTTACTCGAGATATGAAAAACTTGACTGGATTCAGATTGAGAGGCAGTCTATCCCGAACTATACTATAGACTACCTTCTTTGGACTCTCTCCCAAAAAAGACCTCATATTCTATCGCCCAACTTATCCCAAACTTTTTCCCAATGGGATTCCCTGCGGAACCTTCCCGAACTTATCTCACCACTTAACCCACTAGCGCACATTTTCCACAACCCAGACTTTCCTCCAGGGCTTGACATCAAAGCGTTCAGGTGGTGGCTTGACAAAGGAATGTATTGCATAGGACACTTTTTCACACCATGGGGCCCACTGACTCACAGTCACTGTAAAAGCAAGCTAGACCTTCCAGATTACGAAAGGTTTAGATTCCATCAAATCCATCATTTCCTGCAGCAAATCTGGATAAAAAAACCCCTCCCACCCAAATTCACGGCATACGGTGTGGCCAAGCCATGGAACAGAAGGGGGGCATTGCAGTAATATACTCCTCTCTCACTCAGCCAGGCATGAAAGCTTCCTATATGAAGCACTGGGAGGAGGACTTCCAGATCTCCTGGGACTTGGAGAACATGGCACAGTTCCTTCTCTAAATCATTCAGGGGCATCTTAAACACAACCCTCGTGGAAGCCAGTCTCAAGGTTACCACTAGGCGGTATCTCACTCCGACCAAGCTCGCTTCCATTTACCCCACGGCTGACTTACGGTGCTTTAGAGGCTGTTCCCTTTTGGGCTCAATGCCTCACATTTGGTGGGAATGTCCGAGGATACGTCCCTTTTGGAGGAAAATGTTCAACCTTATTGAGAAGATCACCGAAACACAGGTCCCCAGAGATTGCCCTTCTCAATGCTCACATCCCGAACATGTCTAATCACAATAGAAAATTAGCGCACTTTATATTGCTCGGTGCCAAGCTCACCATAGCGAAGTCTTGGAAAAAAACAAAGATTTCTTGGGCAGCCGTCATCTGAAAGATATCTTAGATCATGTCTCAAGAAAAGTTATCCAGTGTACTCTCTGACACAGCTGGGAGGTTTGAGGACATCTGGGAACCATGGGCCGCTTACTTAGGAATCTCTTTCATCCCGGGACAGACCCGTTCTCTGGACACGGCTACTCCGACATAATTCTAGGTGCTCTAATACTCTCTTTTCCTTTCTCCTTACTTCTTCTTTTCTTTCTTTTCTCACTCTAAGCTGTACCTCTCTCATATTCTCCCCTGATATAGTAGGTTTATAGTTAAATTCACTATAGTGGAAATGCGTTAGGATTGACCCAGGGCTCTTGTTTCTCAGACCCTCCACCATTGGCAGGCAGTGACAGGAGATAGAATGCTGTTCTACGTGCTGGCTTTCTTGCAGTCTGACACAGAGTAGCAAAGCTTCCCAGTTCTGGCACAGCTTGTTCCCATTCTGGGGTGCCGGTCCTTAGGGAAGCTTCTTAGGGAAGGGCTTCTTCACAGAACCTACTTACTTTGAATGATATTTTGCACCTTCAAAGAGAGCCCCAGGCTCTTGTTGTTGTTTTTGCCACTTTTATTTCTGGTTGGTTAGGTGGATATATCCTGCTTTTCTACATTGTGATGTACTCTTTCTCTCGTTATTTGTAAAACTTTAATAACATTTTTGAAACTAAAAAATGTAAAGGTGTGTAAAAAAAAAAAAAAAAAAAAGGGAAACCTTAGTGGCAGGATCAAAAGATGTAAAAAAAAGGCAAAACATGTAGAGTAAGCGAAAGGGGTGAAGAACAAAAGGCCACTGCGACGGAGGGAGGCATGAGTGGGATCACTCATGATAGTGACTGACATCCCACTCAAAGTTAAGTCCCAGACGAATGCGGGTCTGGAGATGGAATATCCAGAAAACCTCCCTCCGGCACAGTAGGCGAAAAACATCACCCCCTTGTCTGAGTGCCCTGACCTTCTCAATTACTTGAGCCTGTAAAGCTAAAGCATCACTGCTATGGCATTGGTTGAAATGTTTGCCCACTATTGAGATGTTCCTGGAAAGATCCCGCAATCTCCTGATAGTTCTCCCCATGTATTGTACCTGACAAATCCTGCAAGTGATCAAATATATGATGTATGTGGTGTTGCAATTAAACAATGAATCTATGACAAATCGTTTGTGGTTAACAGACGAGCTGAAACGTGGGGGCAGCAGGAACAGTCCGCCTTCCCACATTGATAATTTCCTTTGCAGTGAAGCCAAGTCAGGGACTTAGAAGGTTCCCTGTGAAAAAATGTGGGGGAAAGGGTGCTACCCACCGTGGGTGCTCTCCGGGATACAATGTTGACCCCTCCTGAAAGGATATCAGAACATGTTTGGTCGAAATATAATACAGGAAGATGGCGATTAAAAATGTCTCTGATCTTATCAAATTTACTGCTGAATGGGGTCAACAGAGTGAGAGGCCCAGGGAGTGATGCCGGTGTCTGACCAGTCTGAGATAACATATCTGTTCTATTTTTGCATTTAGCTATGGTCAGGGCTCTGTCTAACATTCATGTGGGGTATCCTTAGTCACGGAAACAATGGTACAATGAATTGGCCTCTACCTCAAATTGGCCATCATCGCTACAAATGCATCTGATACGTAGAAATTGACCAACAGGGATACCCTTGATGGTATGTCGGGGGTGGGCAGATTGTTCTCTCAATAAGGAGATACCAGAGAGTGGCTTGCGATAAAGGGTAGTAGATATGCCTCTCTGGCACAGCTATGAGAAGCACATCCAGATAATAAATCTGTAGCAAAGCAATGTGGCCAGTGAACCTCAAGTTCATGGTGTTGTTATTAAAATCTTCAATGTGGGGAGAAAGGCAACCCACATCACCACTGACTACTAAGAGCAGATCGTCTATCTACCTGAAATATAGTCGGATGGATGACCTGAACTCATTGCTATCACCAAAAATGTGGGACCGCTCCCATCAACCATGTATAGGTTGGCGAGAGAGGGCGAAAACATGCCGCCCATCGTGGCCCCACACTTCTGGAGATAGAATGTACCGTCAAATGCAAAGTAGTTGTGAGACAAAAGATATTCAAGTATGTCCAATATATACAACTTATGTTCAACTGGAAGCTGGGTGTAGCTATCCAAGTAGAACAAAACTGCAGCACATGCAAGGTGGTGGGGAATAGAGGAGTAGAGGCTGGAAACATCAGTGGTTATCCAACATGAATCAACCTCCCATGTAAAATCTTGCATGAATTTAAGGAGATCATTTGTGTCCTTCAGATAGCCAGATAACTGAACCACAAGGGGCTGGAGCTGTGCAGCCAGCCACTGTCCAAGACGTTCGTTAAGGGAGTTGATCCCGGAGATGATGGGACGGTCATGTAGAGGATTTAACCCCTTGTGTGTCTTAGGCAGATGGTAAAACGTGGGAATGACTGGATGGTCTGGGACCAAAGACTTAGCCTCAGTTTTGCTAAAGACACCCATCCTAACTCCCCTCTGTTTCAAGTCATTAAAAATAAATTTATACTGTTTAGTGGGATCTCCCCTCAGTCTACTATAAGTGGCTGTGTCTGACAACTGCCGAACCGCCTCCTGTTTGTAAACATCCGCATTCAAAACAACAATCAAACCACCCTTGTCAGAGTTGTGTATAACTATGCTTTTATCTGTGGAAAGAGCAGTGAGAGCCTGCCACACACCTTCTCCCCCCTGTACCTGTTGTGCCAGCATGGTGAGATCGCATCCCACAGCTTTCTAAAATTCAGACATCTCTGGGGTTTGTGGTTAGAGCTTATGGACACGGACTCAACACAGCCGGCATCAATAGGAGAGACCACACCACCCCCATTAACCCTTGACAAATCCTCCAACTGAATAAGGGTGCATTGTTCCCCAATGGAAGTCCCTTAGAAAGTCAAGAAAGATCATCAATATCAAGCACCCTATCTTTCAGATTAATGACATTGGAAAAGTAATTTATAACTTGCGTGCCCGCTGCCGGGGTGGATATCTCCTCGAATCTTCTGATTCTCCTCCCTCCGCGCCCTCGGCGTGTCCTCCTGTATTTACTTTTCGCCCCCTCTTGCGCTGTCTGTTCCTGCATCCCCTGCTTTTTGGGTCGAAGGAGTAGATCTCATAGGGGGGTTTGCAGTTGGAGGTTACTCAGTGGATGTATCAGAGTCAGTGCCAGCCATAGTATCATCCCAATGCTCAGTGTCAGTACCTGAGAATCCAACATGTTTCCTAATCCCTCCAGTAGTCTGAGGGGCACCACCCCAGTTGCGTCTGCGCTTCCATACATAAGCATTATTGGTGTCATAGTCCATTTTGTCACGAAGCATCTTTTCTTTTTTGTTATTAATAATGTAATTTTCCAAACTATTTAATTTCTCATTTAAACATTGGTCTAAAAACTTGAACTCGTTCGCACCCGGGAGAGGTTTGAGTGACCGTTGGAGCTCTGATATCTCTTGTTGGAGAACCTCCATCTCTTGCTTTTTGGAAGTAATGATGATATCCATCAGAGCTCTAGAGCAGTGGTTCTCAACTCCGGTCCTCAGGACCCACCAACAGGCCAGATTTTAAGTATTACCTTGGGGAGGTGCAGACTAGAATACTGCAATCACTGAGCAGCAAATGATATCACCTGTGATGTATTTCAGTTATCCTGCAAACCTGGCCTGTTAGTGGGTCCCGAGGACTGGATTTGAGAACCACTGCTCTAGAGCATGTTGAAAGGGCATCCGTCCACTGGCTTTGAAGAGATTTATTGAATAACTCAAAGGTGGGAAATTTCTTAACCCTCAATCCCTGTGGTATCCGTTGGTTGGACACATACTCAGAGAGAGAGCTAGAATCCCATAAAGCCCGGATTTTCGTCATGCTTCTCTCCAATTTCCTAAAGAGCAGTCGCACTGGACCTGTTTCATTATTAGTTGCATCATTGAAGGTATCCGATGTATTAACTCTTAAAGGATTGTCGCCTAATAGTCCTGTACCGATGCTTGATCTGTCATAATACTGGAGTAGATACAATCTGCTACCACAATGTAACACAACCAGAGTCTCACCGAGCAAGTGACAAACGAGACGAGTCAGTAGAAAGGTGAGTACCACTGCTCCAAGTGAATGGGTTCTGGCAGGGCAGAACCCAATGATTGCTAGCCACGGCTCGTCTCCGTCTGGCAATGTAGAAAAAGGAATGACTGCACCTCAAAGGAAGTCTGAAAAAGTATCTTCGTTTATTGAAGCATCAAATTAGCATGGTACAGGATGAACCAGGTCAAAGGCAGACGTGTTTAACACCTAACAACAGTGCTTATTCATTGCAAAGACAGAACTCACTGATCAATAGATATATACCATGAATAGAGTTGAGTGAACCGAACTGTAAAGTTCGGGTTTGTACCGGACTTTGGGGTGTCCCGAACCCAAACCGGGACATTTTTTAAAAGGTTCGGGTTCGGGTATTTTTTCGCACCTGTTGAATAGCTGCAGGGCAGCCAATCAACAAGCGTTTCACTCGTTTGCCCTTAGATGCCATCACAGCCATGCCTACTAATGGCATGGCTGTGATTGGCCAGTGCATCATGTGACCCCAGCCTCTATATAAGCTGGAGTCACGTAGCCAGCACTGTATGTCACATCATCTCATACTAGTGTAGGTAGGGAGAGGATACTGCCGCTGGTGTGAGGGAAAGATTAGCGTTCTAAAATCATCTCATACTTAGTATAGGGAGAGGTTCCTGGTGCTGGTGTGAGGGATAGATTAGCATTCTAAAATCATCTCATACTTAGTATAGGGAGAGGTTCCTGGTGCTGGTGTAAGGGATGGATTGGAGATACTGAGAAAAGTTCTTCAGACAGCCGCACTCCAAAAATTGGCGTTTATTGGTAAAATCAAATGAAATACAAGCAGAGCATATTGGGGGACAAACCCCAGGTACAAATGCTGACGCGTTTCACGTCTATATCTGACGCTTAATCATAGCGTTCTAAAATCATCTCATACTGGTATAGGGAGAGGTTCCTGCTGCCTGTGTGAGGGATAGATTAGCGTTCAAAAATCATCTCATACTGGCATAGGGAGAGGTTCCTGCTCCTGTTGTGAGGGACAGATTAGCATTCTAAAATCATCTCATACTTGTATAGCGAGAGGTTCCTGCTGCTGGTGTGAGGGACAGATTAGCGTTCTAAAATTGTCTCATACTGGTATAGGGAGCGGTTCCTGCTGCTGGTGTGAGGGATAAATTAGCGTTCTAAAATCATCTCATACTGGTGTAGGGAGAGGATCCTGCTGCGTCTATACTGGTTTAAAAAAAAATCAGAATACATTTTTTTTTCATTATTATATTAACTAGTTCCCTACCGAGTCATTGTGAAATGACGTCGGCAGGAACTGCTTGTCGATCCGGGCGGACGTCATATGATCGCTCGTCTGCCGGGTGGTTGTGTCCCCCCCAGATCGGGGTAAAGAGCCAATAAAATTGGCTCTTTACCACGTGACCGGCTGTGTCCAATCACAGCCGGTCACTAACGGTCCTCTCGTACACGTTGCTCGTGCGCGGCCCCAGGGGCACGCAGCGCGGCCATCGAAGCTGAGGCATGTCCCTCGGACAAAGCCCAGCTCCGATCTGTGTAAAGAGCCAATAGATTTGGCTCTTTACCACGTGACAGGCTGTGTAAATCACAGCCAGTCATGTGATGTAAACAAACCGCGGTAACGAGCTGTTACCGCAGTTCTCCCTGTCACACACCGATTGTGTGTGACAGGGAGATTGCGGTAACAGCTCGTTACCGCCTACTGTGTACACCAAGCACACTGATCACCCCCCCAATAAAGAGGACCTGTCACCATCCTATCAAAGTACCTGTCACAGTACATCAGAGTACCTGTCACCTGCCCATCAAAGTACCCGAGTAACTGTCACCTGTCCATCAAAGTACCCGAGTACCTGTCACCTGTCCATCAAAGTACCCGAGTACCTGTCAACTGCCCATCAGAGTACCCGAGTACCTGTCACCTGTCCATCAGAGTACTTGAGTACCTGTCACCAGACCATCTGAGTACCCGAGTACCTGTCACCAACTCATCAAAGTACCCGAGTACCTGTCACCAGA
>BLSH010116615.1:334972-347621 GCA_018402905.1 Glandirana rugosa
ACCTCATTTAAAGTGACACACAGACTTTAAATAAGTTTGCAGAACAGATGTGCACTTATTTCCGGTTTCATTTAAAGTGACACACAGACTTTAAATAAGTTTGCAGAACAGATGTTCACTTATTCCCGGTTTCATTTAAAGTGACACACACATGTTGCAGAACAGTGATATGGGTTCTCCCGGCTTATTTATACTTTTTTGACACAGTTTGAAGATGATTTTAGAACATTTCTATGGCCTCTACCGTTAATTAATACTTTTCAGACCCATTTTGAAGATGATCTCCATTTTTGCTTTTTTTATGTTTTTATTTTTTTTTAAATATTTAAAGTTATTTCCCTGTCCCCATTTCTTTGTAGGTCACTTGTCTCACCCTTACCCCCATTTCCTTCCTTTTGCAGACCTCTAGGACCTTCCAGGACTATTTTACAGACATTTTTGTACCTAAAAGTCCGTGTCCCCATTGATTTCAATGGGGTTCGGGGTCCGGGACAAAGTTCGGGTTCTGTCCGGACCCGAACCTGGACTTTGTCCCGAAGTTCGGCCGAACCAGCAGAACCTGGACTTCTAGAAGTTCGCTCATCTCTACACATGACCTGAACGTTTTGGCTAATCAGCGGTCGGCCTGCTGTGAGAGCTATGATTGGCTAAAGGCATGTTGCCTTTAGCCAATCACTGCTCAGCAGCCTCAATCCATGCCCCACACTATATAAAGCCGCTTGCAAAGCGGCTCTATGTAGTGTGAATGTGGATAGATAGCTAAGCAAGTTACGTGCAGGCAGTTTAGTGTAGCTATGTATTATTGTGAAAAAAATTATAGATAGATAGATAGATAGATAGATAGATAGATAGATAGATAGATAGATAGATAGAGCAATCTATATACAGTCAGTTAGTACAGGCCATTTAGTGTAGAATGAAATATATACTAGATATATAGATAGATAGGGCAATCTAAATACAGTCAGATAGTGCAAGCAGTGCAAGAATATATATATATATATATATATATATATATATATATATATATATATATATATATATACACATATATACACAGTGTACATTATATATCAGTGCATTCGGGGTGTACATATGGCATATAGTACACTTGACATGGTGTATTAAAATATATACAGCCTGGTATATATATATATATATATATATATATACACAGCGCATTGAGTGTACATTATATATCGGTGCAGTCGGGGTGTACATATGGTATATAGTACACTTGACGTGGTGTATTAAAATATATACGGCCTGGTATATATATATATATATATATATATATATATATATATATATATATACAGTATCTCACAGAAGTGAGTACACCCCCTATATTTTTGTAAATATTTTATTATATCTTTTCATGTGACAACACTGAAGAAATTATACTTTGCTTCAGTGTAAAGTAGTGTACAGCTTGTATAACAGTGTAAATTTGCTGTCCCCTCAAAATAACTCAACACACAGCCAAAAGTGAGCAAACCCCTAAGTGAAAATGTCCAAATTGGGCCCAATTAGCCATTTTATCTCCCTAAGTGTCATATGATCGTTAGTGTTACAAGGTCTCATGTGTGAATGGGGAGCAGTTGTGTTAAATTTGGTGTTATTGCTCTCACTCTCGCATACTGGCCACTGGAATTTCAACATGGCACCTCATGGCAAAGAACTCTCTGAGGATCTGAAAAAAAGAATTATTGCTCTACATAAAGATGGCCTGGACTATAAGAAGATTGCCAAGACCATAAAACGGAGCTGCAGCACAGTGGCCAAGACCATACAGCTGTTTAACAGGACAGGTTCCACTCAGAACAGGCCTTGCCATGGTCGACCAAAGAGGTTGAGTGCTCAGTGTCATATCCAGAGGTTATCTTTGGGAAAATAGACATATGAGTGGGGGGTCAGCCTGTCAGTGCTCAGACCATACGCCGCACACTGAATCAAATTGGTCTGCATGGCTGTCATCCCAGAAGGAAACCTCTTCTAAAGATGATGCACAAAAAAGCCTGCAAACAGTTTGCTGAAGACAAGCAGACTAAGGATATGGATTGCTAATGAGACCAAGATAAACATATTTGGTTCAGATGGTGTCTATGGTGGCAACTAGGTGAGGAGAAAAAAGACCAGTGTTTCTTGCCTACAGTCAAGCATGGTGGTGGGAGTGTATACCAATTTGATGCAGTGTGCGTCATATGGTCTGAGCACTGACAGGCTGACCGCCCCCACCCCTTCAACCTCTGGAGCAATGCTGGCAGCGCTCCCACATCTATTTCTCAAAGACAACCTCTGGACTTGATGGTGAGCACGTGCACTCAACTGCTTTGGTTGACCGTGGCGAGGCCTGTTCTGAGTAGAACCTGTACTGTTAAACCGCTCTATGGTCTTGGCCACCGTACTGCAGCTCAGTTTCAGGGTCTTGGCAATCTTCTAGGCCATCTTTACATAGACCAACAGATCTTTTTTCAGATCCTCTGAGAGTTTCTTTGCCATGAGGTGCCATGTTGAACTTCCAGTGACCAGTATGAAAGAGTTAGAGCGATAACAACAAATTTAACACACCTGCTCCCCATTCACACTTGAGATCTTGTAACACTAACGAGTCACATGGGAGGTAAAATGGCTAATTGGGCACGATTTGGACATTTTCACTTAGGGGTGTACTCACTTTTGTTGCCAGCGGTTTAGACATTAATGGTTGTGTGTTGAGTTATTTTGAGAGGACAGCAAATTTACACTGTTATACAAGCTGTGCACTCACTACTTGTCATATGAAAAGATAGAACAAAATATTTACAAAAATGTGAGGGGTGTACTCACTTTTGTGAGATACTGTATATATACTGGGGTTTTCATGAACTGTAAGCCATAATCATCACAATTATGACAAATCACGGCTTGAACTACCTTGCTTTGCATGTAATGAGTCTATCTCAGATATTAGTTTCACCTTTTAACTACTTCCCGACCGCGCGCCGTGTTTTCATGGCGGCAGTCGGGATGCTGAGTGCGAATCGCCGTAAATAGACGGCGATCTGCAATCAGCCACCAGGGGGCGTGCGCGTGCACCCACCGCACACCTGAGGAGTGTGCCCGCGGCTCGGGCGGACCAGATGTCCGCCAGCGAGCCGCGATGAGTGGCTACAGGGAAAGAACGGGGAACCGCCAATGTAAACACAGCGGTTCCCTGCTCTGTTAGTAGGGGCATGAGAGATCTACTGATCCCGGTCACTGGGATCAGTTAGATCTCTCATGCCCATGTTAGCCCAACCCCCCCACAGTAAGAACACACCCAGGGAACACAGTTAACCCATAGCTCCCCCCCAGGTTAACCCCTTCACTGCCAATGACATTTATACAGTAATCAGTGGACATTTAAATTTCTGATTGCTGAATAAATGTCATTGATCCCAAAAAAGTGTCAAAAATGTCCAACATGTCTGCTGCAACATCGCAGTACCGCTAAAAATCGCAGATCGCCGCCATTACTAGTAAGAAATAAAAAAAAATAAAAACCCCAGAAATTAATTCTCACCATCCGTAAACGCGGCCACTTTTGCGCAAACCAATCAATAAACGCCAATTACAATATTTTTTATCACAAATATGAGGAATTATATAAATCGGCCAAAAACGGGGAAAAAAATGTTTTTTTATATTTTTTTTTGGATTTGAATTTTAGCAAAAAGTAAGAAATTTGGGTTTTTTTGCAAAATGGTCGCTTTTCTTTTGTTTATAGCGGTTATCAGAAATGACGCAGTGGCGATCAAATACCACCAAAAGAAAGCTCTATTTGTGGGGGAAAAAAGGATGCAAATTTTCTTTGGGTACAACTTCGCACGACCGCGCAATTGTCAGTTAAAGAGACACAGCGCCGAATCGCAAAAAGTGCTCTGGTCCTAAAGCTGGAAAACCTTCCGATTGGTAAGTGGTTAAGTTGCATTGCTGAAATAAATTAACTTTTGCACGATATTCTAATTTTTCGAGTATCACCTGTATGTATATATATATATATATATATATATATATATATATATATATATACACACACACAGTGTATTGAGTGTACACTATATATCGGTGCATTCAGCGGTGTACGGTATATAGCACACAAGGTGTCTTAAAATATATATACAGTGGTGTAGTGTGTATATATATATATATATATACACACAGTATATATATATATATATATACACACACAGTATATATATATATATATATATATATATATATATATATATAACAACAGACCGGGATTGCTGCACTCAAAAATTTATGGATGAAAAAATAAATGCAAAGTATACAAATGAGTTCCAAAAAGAGTTTCAGTCTAAGAATACAATCGTTAACGCCCTTCTTCAGATGGGAACCATTGTGTATTAAACCTCATTTTTTTCTACTCCATAAATAATCCTCGTTCCATGATTGATAGATCTGTGGACTCCTCTTTATGTGAGATTGGGAACTAGTCTGACCTGTGGACACTGTTGGGAGACTAAATGGCTTAAAAAAACAGAAGAAGTTACCATGTGCTTTGTATAATTAATTATGTGATTGATTCCCAGTGCAAGAAGGATTATTTATGGAGTAGAAAAAATGAGGTTTAATACACAATGGTTCCTACCTGAAGAAGGGCATTAACAATTGTATTCTTAGCCCAAAACTATTGGCTTTTTGGAACTCATTTGTATACTTTGTATACATTTTTTCATCAATAATTTTTTGAGTGCAGCAATCCTGGACTGTTGTTTTCTATATACAGCCTATGGGTAAGGCTTGATTGCTGGAAATGAGTGCTGCTCACCACACCTGGACACTATATATATATATATATATATATACACACACACACAGCGTATTAAGTGTACACTATATATCAGTGCATTCGGGGGTGTACGGTATATAGCACACTACTTGACGTGGTGTCTTAAAACATATACAGTCTAGTGTATACATATATACACACAGCGTATTGAGTGTACACTATTATATATTATATATCAGTGCATTCTGGGGTGTAAGGTATATAGTATAGTGTAGTGCGGTGTTAAAAAAAAATACCCATCATGTCAGGAAGGCCACAAAGGAGAGGCAGATGCTCCAGGCCACTAAAAGAGCACAAGCAGCCTCTGCCTTCAGTGAAAATTGGTGGTGGCGGACATGATGCATCCTCTGCAGGTGGGTCATGCTTGTCCTTTTTTTCTGCTGTTGGACGTGCTATTGAGCCACAACATGCAGAAGAGTTGGTGGAGTGGATAACAAAGCCGTCCTCATCCTCCTCATCCGAAGCTTGTACAAGTTTGCCTTCCAACGCATCTGGCAAAGCGGCCTATTCCACTGGCTCCTTGTTAACACAGTTACTCCTTCTGTAGCCCCACCATCATACATGCAGGAGTCACCTGAGTTATTTGAACATAGTGTCGGTTACATGCTGATGGAGGATGCGCAGCAGTTTGAAGGCTCCGATGTTGGTTCCCAGGTTGAGGAAGGAAGTAGCGTGAGCCTAGAGACAGGCGGTGCTGCAAACAGGACAAGAAACTAGCAGTTATGTTCCCCCAGCTGCAGGATACTGCCAAGTTTGCTCCAGTGATGAGGAGTGAGGGGATGATGAGGACACGGACTGTACTTGGGTGCCTGAGAGAAGAGAGGAGGAAAGTGAGGAGGAGGATGGGGAGGCCCAACTCCAACAAGGAAGAATGTCCTCCAGGGGCCAGCTTAAGGGCAGCCAACCAATTGCATCAGACCACAAAGCTCCACGGGGCAGGGCGCTGCTGCCTCCCTTCCGACTTCCAAAATTTCTTTGGTGTGGGTATTTTTCAGCACATGTGCAGTAGATCGCACTGTCACCATTTGCAATCTATGTCTGAAGTGGGTCAAGCACAGCCAGAACTTCAGCCGCTTGGGCATTACTGTTTTGACAAGACATATGATGATCAGCCATGCAGTCTGCAAGAGTACCTGGAAAACCCACACCAGAAAACAAGACAGACTTCTCCTTGCTCCTCATCTGGGAACTCAACCCCTACTATACCTGCAGTCCTCTCCAAAACCTGCACTGAGAGGAATGAAGGTGTAGCAGTGCGTGCCACAACTAGTACTTGCAGCCAATCTGCTAGCAGTACACCACCAGGTGAATTCAGCAGGCAAATATCCCTACCCCAGTTGCTGAACCCTAAAAATAAATACTGCCCCAGCCAATCACATGCTCAACGTCTTAATGCTAGCTTGCCCAATTTGCTAGCACTACAACTGCTGCCTTTTCAGCTCTGCCCCCTTTCGTGAATTTGTGGAATGTGTTGTCCCACAGTGGCAGGTTCCCAAAAGACATTTCTTTTCACATAAGGCCATTCCAGCTCTCTACCATCATGTGGAAGGCAATGTATTGGCCTTGTTGGACAGTGCGGTCAGCTGCAGGGTTCATATTACCACTGACTCATGGTCCAGCAGGTATGGTCAGGGACGTTACCTTTCCTTCACCGTGCACTGGGTAACTCTGCTGGAAGCAGGGAAGGATGCAGGACAGGGTTAAGTTTTGGAAATAGTTCCGCCACCATGCCTCCAAAAAGCTGGTGGTGATTTTGCCACATCCGCCTTCTCCACCCCCTCCTATTCTTCTACCTCTGTGGCCTCTTCTGCAGAATTGTCCTCTGAACCTGCAGTGCTCCCTAAGCGTTCAATGGGCTATGCAAGCAGTCAGGCTAAAAGATACCATGCAGTGCTTGAGTTAGTCTGTCTTGGGGACAGGAGCCCCACTGGGGAAGAGACTCCACTGGGGCAGGCTCACAGATGGTTGACGCCACGGCAGCTTGAGCCAGGAATGGTTGTATGCGAAAATGGCACCAAACTTCTCTATGCCCTCTAACTGGGATAATTGACACATGTTCCATGCTTGGCACATGTCTTGAATTTGGTGGTGCAGCGTTTCTTGACCAGGTACCCAGGCTTACCAGATATCCCGAGGCAGGTCTGAAAAGTCTGTGGTCATTTCCGGCATTCATACAATGCCAGTGCCCGGCTGGCTGACATCCAGCGGGAATTCCACCTGCCCAACAACTGCCTAATTTGTGACATGCCCACCAGGTGGAACTCAACATTCATTGGCAATGCTGCAGCAGCTGCATGCACAGCAGAGGGCCATCAATGAGTACCTCTGTGAGCATGGCACCAGGGCAGGCTCAGGGGAGCTTGGATTTTTTTTGCCATGTCAGTGGCTAATGATCAAGGATGCATGCACTGTCCTGTCACCATTTGAGGAGGCCACTAGGATGGTGAGCAGCAACAATGCATGCATCAGTGACACTGTCCCTCTAATATTCCTTATGGAGCACACGCTTTGTGGAATCATGGACAGGGCACTTGAGGCAGAACAGAGGGAGGAAGAGGAGGACTTCCTTTCCTCTCAATGCCCCCTTTATGCTGAGAGCATTCCTACAGAGCTGCCAAAAACACAGGAGGGGGAGGATTGTGTCAGCATGGATGTGGAGTATAATACGCAGCAGTCTTCAAGGGATCATGGTTTTCAGGCCCCAGAAACCCAAGGAGTTGTACGTGGCTGGGAGGAGGTAGTTCCTGATAATGTCATCCTCAGTGACCCAGAGGACACTCATGCCTCCTCAAACTTACACTGCATGGGCTCTCTGATTCTGAAAAGCCTGCGAAAAGACCCTAGGATTCGTGGTATCAAGGAGAAGGATCATTACTGGCTGGCAACCCTTCTTGATCCATGTTACAAGGGTAAAGTTGCAGAACTCACCCTGCCTGTGCAGAGGGTGCAGAGGATGAAACATCTTCAGGATATTTTAAAGAAAAGTTTGTGCAACGCCTGAGCGATACCTTTAAGAAAATTTTCAGTCCTCAGCACCCAGACCTGATATGTTCAAGCAACCATAGTCAGCGTCTGCATTATATGGTGCAGGAATATATAGGGGCAAGAGCAGACTTGGGGATGGACCACTGGACGGAACTTGCTCAATATGCAATTGAAAAATGTTTGCATAACAGCAAACAGAGGAAGTTGGGACTTTATATGGAGCGCGTGATGGATGACCAGTAATTTGATGGATATTTAAATTAATATTTAAAAGAAATAGGATGGGGAAGGTGAATGTGTGTGGGATGTAGTAACTGGGAACCAATTGAAGTGTTGTTGCACGAATGATGCATACCTGTGTGTCAGGAACCGTCATCAACGGATAATGGCCCTGGGGAACCTAGAGTGAAGTCAGCGTGTCTGATCCCCACCTAGGACGGCGCCAAATGAAGGCCGTGCCGCCAGACCGCCCCCCAGCGTCACGCACGTGGGAACGAAACAGGGGGAGGAGGGACCAAAGGCCAACCGGAGGGTTCGGCCGGCGGCGCCACTCCCCCACACCACAATTGGTTCCCAGTTACTACATCCCACACACATTCACCTTCCCCATCCTATTTCTTTTCATTCTAGGGGGTCTATAAGGCTAACTG
This sequence comes from Glandirana rugosa, assembly GCA_018402905.1. NCBI lineage: Eukaryota > Metazoa > Chordata > Amphibia > Anura > Ranidae > Glandirana > Glandirana rugosa. The sequence continues at coordinate 343,445 of BLSH010116615.1, forward strand.
TTCCATGGACCCCGGCTGCATTCTGGCCGCTGTTCATCTTTGGTTCTCATCACACTTCCTTGATCTGCACTTTTCTTCATCAATCTCTCTCTTATCCTACCCTCCATGCTTTCTAGTCTCTCCCTCTTTTTCCCATGTTCTAATTTTCTCTTGTATTTAGCTCTTTTCACTCTGCTGACACACATTTCTAGCATCATTTAAATATTATATCATTGATTTCCACAGCGATTTACTTCACACTCAACACCGGTGATGTCTGTGCCTGCCTGGGGTGCTGCCACTGTGGGCCGTTGCGGCTGCACCTTCCCCCCACAGCTCCCGACCATGGCCCCATGGGCGTCTTCTGGTTCCCCAATGCCACCCCATTTGCATACGGACCTGGTGAGCAATTCCCTCTATTGTTCTACCTTGAGGGATGTACGTTTTCATAGTCATGGTAACATTTATTACCCATTAATTTGTGTTTCAGATACACCAGGCAATTGCTCCTGATGAGCAGCATATAGCTGCGAAACGCGTAGAGCTACCTACCTTGATGCCCATGTTTATATGTGGTATTGATATCATAACATTGTTTCAATCCCAAGAGATATTGAGGTCATGAGTATGCAGAACTAGACCGATTTTTACCAAATGCACTATAATTGATTTTGATGGACGGGGGCAGGTTACCTTGTGACTTCTCATTATATACACATTTTGTACTGGATTTTACCTGTAATATGAGACACAATCTGTTGTTTATTGTGTCTAGTGATATTTTATGTAACTTTGGTATGTACATATTGTAATGTATAATTTGAATAAACCTAAATTTAAATATCCATCAAATTACTGGTCATCCATCACGCGCTCCATATAAAGTCCCAACTTCCTCTGTTTGCTGTTATGCAAACATTTTTCAATATTATGTCTGGGATGGAAGCTAACCTTACCAGACTTAGTCTTCATATAAAGTCCCATTTCCCTTTTTCTCCCCCTTTTCCCTCCCTTGTTTTTTCAATATGCAATTGAGCTAGTGGCCTGTCCCTGCAACGAGTGTGCTTTCTGAACGGACATTCAGTGCTGCTGGAGGGTTTGTACAGATCAAAGAGTGCGCCTGTCCACAGACTCGGTTGATAGGCTCACATATATAAAAATGAATCAGTCCTGGATCAGCAGCTATCAAGCCCCTGATGCTGATGCAACTAATTAAATTTGCTAGGGATCTGGGATCCCTTGAAGACTGCCACTGCTCCTATTCCTCCTGTCCATAATCTAGAACAATATTTTGTATTTAGGGCACCACCAACACCCAAAGCCCAATTTTTCTGCACCTGAGATACAGGGGCATGCCATAACAATTGTTAAACTAATTTAAAATAGCAGGACCCGTTCCTGCATCCAACAAGAGTAACTGCAAGGGGTTACAGTGTTCTGGCACCGCCAGCACCCAAGGCCCAATTTTTCGCCATCTGTTTGACTGGGGGCTTTCGTCACAATTTTTAAACTAATTTACAGCATCAGGCCCTGTTCAACCGTCCAACAAGAGTAACTGCAAGGGGTTACAGTGTTCTGGCACTGCCAGCACCCAAGGCCCAATTTTTTGCCACCTGTTTGACTGGGGGATTTCATCACAATTTTTAAACTAATTTACAACATCAGGCCCTGTTCCTCCCTCTAACAAGAGTAACTGCAAGTGGTTACAGTGTTTTCTGCACCTTTTTGACTGGGGCATGTCATCACAATTTTTTTAACTAATTTACAACAGCAGTGCCCGCACCAAAATTTAAAAAAAAATGCGTAGGGTTCCCCCAAAGTCCGTAACAGATCCTTCAGGTCTGGTATGTATTTTAAGGGGAACCCCGTGCCAATATTTAAAAAAAATGATGTGGGGGGGTCCCCCCCAAAGTCTGTATCAGGCCCTTCAGGTCTGATATGGATTTTAAGGGTAACCATGGGGTCCCCCCTAAAATCCAAACCAGACCCTTATCTGAATGCCCCCTCCAAACCATACCAGGCCAAATGCCCTCAACATAGGGAGGATGCTTTGAGGTTCCCCCAAAGCACCTTGTCCCCATGTTGATGGGGAGAAGGGCTTGCCAGTGGTTGTGGGGGGTCTGCAGGCGGGGGGCTTATCAGAATCTGGAAGCCTCCTTTAATAAGGGTCCCGACCCCCCCCTATGTGAATAGGTATGGGGTACATTGTACCCCTACCCATTCACCAAAAAAGGAGTAAAGTGTTAAAAAAAACATGAGGCAGTTTTTGACAAGTCCTTTATTGTATAAAATAGCTCTTCTTTCTTCCTCCATCTTTTCCTGCTCCGATCCTTCTTCTGGTCTTCTGCTTCTTCTTTTGGTCTTCTTGCTTCCTCTCTTCATCTTCATCTTCATTTTCAGTCTTCATCTTCTTCCTTCTTGTTTCACCACCCCCGTGCCTGCTGCCGCAGCTGTGCTGTTCGGAGGCATCTCCCAGAATGGGCAGTCTGCAGTCTAACAGTTATTTTATAGGTAAGGGTGGGGCCACCCAGTGACATAAACGAGTGACCCACCCATCTGACATCATTCACCGTCAGAGGGGGTGGGTCACCCATTTACATCACTGGGTGGCCCCGCCACTTCTTATAAGAGAAATGTCAAATTGAAGACCGCCCATTCTGGAAGACGCCTCTGGAGTGGACAGCATGGCTGCGGCAGTGGGCTCGGTGAAACAAGAAGGAAGAAGATGAAGACTGAAGACAAATTTGGCACAGGGTTCCCCTTAAAATCCATACCAGACCTGAAGGGCCTGGTACAGACTTTGGGGGGACCCCTACGCAATATTTTTTTAATTTTGGGGCCGGGTTCCCCTTAAAATCCATACCAGACCTGAGGGGCCTGGTATGGACTGGAGGGGTGGGGGGTGGTCAACGCAATGCTTTTTCATTGATTTCATCTAATATATTACAGCCGCGATAATAAATGACAATTTTTCCTTTGGAAATGTCATTTTGCTCTGGCTATGTTCTAAACATCACAGAGGTATGCCCTTTTACAGGCAGACTAAGGGGACCCCCCCAAGCAAGATATTTAAAGGAATTTTTCATTTTTTTCTCCACTTTAAGCATTATTAAAATCACTGCTCCTGAAAAAACGATTGATTTAAAAACGTTTTTCATTGATACATGTCCCTTAGGGCAGGACCTGGGTCCCCATACACTTTTTAGGGCAATAATATTGCATATAAGCCTTTAAAATTAGCACTTTTGATTTTTCATGTTCGGGTCCCATAGACTTTAATGGTGTTCGAATAATGTTCGCACAAACTTTTTGCCTGTTCGCATGTTCTGGTGCAAGCTGAACTGGGGGGTTTTCGGCTCATCCCTACAAATAAGTATATCTTGGTCTCATCAGAGCACAGGACATGGTTCCAGTAATCCATGTCCTTAGTCTGCTTGTCTTCAGCAAAGTGTTTGTGGGCTCTCTTGTGCATCATTTTTAGAAGAGGCTTCCTTCTGGGACGACAGCCATGCAGACCAATTTGATGTGTGGCGTATGGTCTGAGCAATGACAGGCTGACCCCCCACCCCTTCAACCTCAGCAGCAATGCTGGCAGCACTCATGCATCTATTTCCCAAAGACAACCTCTGGATATGACACTGAGCACATGCATTCAACTTCTTTAGTTGACCATGGCGAAGTCTGTTCTGAGTGGAACCTGTCCTGTTAAAATGCTGTATGGTCTTGGCCAAAGTGCTGCAGCTCAGTTTCAGGGTCTTTGCAATCTTCTTATAGCCTAGGCCATCTTTATGTAGAGCAACAAGTCTTTTTTTTCAGTTCCTAAGAGTTCTTTGCCATGAGGGGCCATGTTGAACTCCCAGTGACCAGTATGAGAGAGTGAGAGCGATAATACCAAATTTAAAGCACTTGCTCCCCATTCACACCTGAGACCTTGTAATACTAACGAGTCACATGACATTGGGGAGGGAAAATGGCTAATTAGACATTAATGGCTGTGTGTTGAGTTATTTTGAGGGGACAGCAAATTTACACTGTTATACAAGCTGTACACTCACAACTTTACATTGTAGCAAAGTGTCATTTCTTCAGTGTTGTCAGAACAACGAGATGTATTTCTACCGGATCCGATATTCTTCTAACGTTTCTGGGACTTTGACTCGACGTCGTGAAACCGGTTCTGGTATGTCGTAAAATTGTC
>BLSH010116615.1:361646-373270 GCA_018402905.1 Glandirana rugosa
AATGCTAGAGATTCACTTCGTTTACAATTCTACAATAAAAAAATACAATACTACAATACTGATCTCAACTTGCTTGGAGACCTTCAAACCCAAGACGACCAGGCCGGCTTGAAGCCCTGTTTCAGGCCCAGGCCCAGGCCTGCCTTGGTTATTTGATTTTAATTTATTTTCCCTATCCCCATTTATTTGTAGGGCACTTGCCCTAGTTTGAAGATGATTTTAGAACAGTTCTATGGCTTCTACCGTTAATTAATACTTTTCAGACACAGTTTGAAGATGATCCACATTCACCTCCATTTTTGCTTTTTTTATGTTTCTATTTTTTAAAAAATATTTAAAGTTATTTCCCTGTCCCCATTTTTTTGTAGGGCACTTGCCCTACCCTTACCCCCATTTTACTTCCTTTTGCAGCCCTCTAGGGCTTTCCATGACTTTGTTACAGCCATTTTTGTGCCTAAAAGTTCGGGTCCCCATTGATTTCAATGGGGTTCGTTGTCCGTGCGATGGTTCGGGTTCCGTCCGGACCCGGACCCGGACTTTGTCCCGAAGTTCGGCCGGACCAGCAGAACCCAAACTTCCAGAGGTTCGTTCAACTCTAGTCATAACATCATAACATAAAAAAATAACATCTTAACATTTGCTTCACTTAGAGATCGTAATGTCGAATACCAGGTTGGGATAGGTAGTCAATTGTGCGTGAGGAGCTGTAACGTGTTAGTAAGCCCGGAGAGTGTGAAGTGTCTGTATGATTTGCTGGGTTTTGAGGTACTGTGGGTATCGCGCATGTGTTTCAGGTGGTAAGATGCTCCTGGGGTCAGGAGTAAGTTTGTATCTGGGTGTGTTACATCGGAAAACGTGGTCACCAAGGGTGTGAATCAGTAGCGTTCTGAGTCCCCCTGAGTGTAATCTTGGAGGTATGTGGTGTGGGTGCAATGGAGAGGTGGGAGGGGAAGTCTTTCCCCTTGTAGTCGCACGTTCGAATAGAGCGCTCATCGGTTGTATATGCCCATATTGAGTATGTCATTAAGAAGTACAGAAGTGTCCTGGGTGTGACCTAAGTGTAAGTTAGGTGCCATATGAAGCATACAGGAGTTGTTTAGCCAGAGGTGTTGGACCTGCTTTGAGGTGAGTGTTATGTTATCATATAGTTAGAGCTACAATAACAAGAATTGGAGCGGGGAGGAGGGTGGTGGCAGAGCCGAGCGCTGTGGTTTGGTGGGCATCCGGATCAGGTCACCATGTTAGTGTTTGGGTGGAGCATCAACTGGGGGGGATGCGCTTTCTTCCCCTATTGTACCGTAGCGCATCTGAAATTATGGATGCTTGTTTTGGAAGTAGTGAATAAGTCGGAGCTCGGCTTCACACCCCCCCCCCCCCCCGGGTCACATAATAGAGGCTTAGTAGCGTGTAAGCATTATTTACGTATAGACAAAAAAAAAAGGGGGGGAGGGGGAAAACTATCATAACCTCTTCGGGCAGAGCGAGAAGAGTCTTGAGTCTTATTGGGGCAAAGTCTTGTCCTCCTTGGGGGGGCTCCTTTGGTGCCATGGGTGTGGGGATGGGGGGGAGCATATTAAAGTATCTGTGGGCTACTGGGTGGGACAGCCCCCGGGGTTATATGAGGCATGCAGAACGCGTAAGTGTCCAAGTAGCATTACAGTTTTAGACGTGGGGTTATCTGGGTGGTATTCTCGGATAAGCAACGATCATAGTGAAGCGTGCCAGGGGGTTAAATGGTAAGTACAGCGAAAAAAGAAACATGTTGAGCTTACTGCGGCTCCAAAACATTTTGAGCGTAGTGATCTCCAGGAACCAGTCAGCGTTCTGGCGGTGGCCATGTTAGGCATCTTGGCGTAGTCTCCTCTGCGCCGGAGGAGCCGAGGGGCTTCCTACCTTTATCTGGCGGCGCACATGGGGTGGAGGAGTATCTGGGGATCTTCTTCGCCGGAGCCTTTGAGCATTCCACTCCATCGGATCCTCATGTTGTTCTGTGGGTCGGGTGGCGAGAATGCTGTACCAGTCTGGTAAAGGGGCATTGGTAGATCCAGGGTGTTGCAAAACTGACGTAGGTCTTCGGGCACCCGGAGCAAGGCGGTGCGACCCAGGGCAGATGCGGACAAACAAGAGGGGAATTTCCATCTGTAGGTTATGTTTCTGGATCTCAGAAGGTCCAGGAGGGGACGCAGATCTCTCCGATGTTGAAGCTTTATGGGAGATAAGTCCTGAAACAGTTTGATTTCAGTGCCTTCATGTAGTACTTGTCGCCTTTCCCTGGCCCTCTCGAGGATGTCTTCCTTCAGGGGGAAATTCACTAAGCAGCAGATGACATCCCGTGGCGGGTCAGTATCTCTACCCCGAGGGCGCAGGGCCCTATGTATGCGTTCCATCTCTATCGGGGAGTCCGGGGGCCTGTTTAGTAGCCCATTGAATATTGCTTGGACGCACTGAAGTAGGTTGTCTGTGTCAACGTTTTCCGTGAGGCCTCTCACTCTTATGTTGTGTCTACGACCCCTGTTGTCAAGGTCCTCAATGTGTCTCTGCATCTCTCTCATGTGGAACGCTTGGTCTTCTGTCACTTGTTGTACCTGTGAAATGGCGGCCTCTTGTCTGCAAGTGGACGATTCTACTTTTTCCAGGCGCTCTGCCATAGATTGAATATCAGCCCGAAGGTCAGAGATTGCTGCAGACAGTGTGTGTTTGATGTCGGCGGCGATCGCCTGCATATCGCCTAGGCATAATGGCAGCGTGTTGTTGTTAACCGGGCAGGCTGCGCTCGCCGGGAGATTAGGCTCGTCACGGTCGGAGATGCAGCTGGCAGACTGTGCGGTGCGTTGCGGGGCCTGTGAGGAGGGCTGGGCGTTTGTTGAGATCTGAACAGCTCAGGGATGCTGTGACTCAACTGTGTTTCTCTGTCTCGGGGGGGATTGTGACCTTGTGGCCGATGAACTTCTGTCACCCTTGCCCATGGTGGCGATATCTATATCCTCTTTTGCGTTGATAACAATCCTCTTTGTGCGGGAGCTAGAGGGTTAGGCGGCCATTCCTATCCGGCGCTAGGTGCGCCACGAATTTAGTTAATGCAGAAGTAGTGATTAAAGTTCCCAAGCACCGTAACCCTGGGTTTTAACACCGTAGGCTGCCGAAGCCGCGGCTTCAATTTCTGCTATCACGGACGGCAGCTGCCGGTCCGTTTAGTCTGGTGGTTGCGTGGATAGGGGGGAGTGCTTAGGATGGTTGTGGCCCAGGGAGGCATTGGGAGCTGGAAGGCTAAGTGGATGGTGGTTTGGAGAGCAGGGGGTCCCGTCCGTGAATCCGACCCTGCTAGGCCGCAAAAGCCGCAGCCTCAATTTTTAGCCGTCGTGGGCGGCAGCCGCCGATCCGCGCGATACACGGCTCAATGCGGAGCTTGGGTGGTGGGAAGAAGAGTTAGGTAGCTGATGTTGCTCACCCACTGTCCAGAAGGCCAGATTCCGATGGATTCGGCAAGGATGGCAGCGGAGCTCCCGGGAGAACGTCCAAGCGCGATCCTGGCCAGTCACGCCCCCGGAACACTGTTAATTTTATTAACCACTTCCTCTCTAAAGCAAATTTTCCATTTTTCACACACATAAAATTACTCAGAACCCAATTATTTATTTTCTGAATGCAGAGGCCCTATAGAATAATATGTTAGTAGTTACAATCTTTATATGTTGCACGATATTTGAGCTTATAAAATCTATATTTTCAGAAAAAAACTAAAGAGAATTTTATTGCACACAAACACAATGTTATCTTTTTTTTTACAAGATAAAAAATGAGGTAGTGTTGAGTGAATAGATACCAAATTTGTCAAGACTCAAAACTGCATGTACCCCTAAAATGCCAAAAAATCACGGTAACCAATATTATCAATAGGTGGTGCTTTAAATGCTTTTATTCATAAATGAGGGACTTACAGTTATTGCTCTTACTCCAGTTTTCACAGTTATCAGTGGTGGCTGGTGCTATAAATTTTTGGGGGAGGGCAAACAAACCCCTCCAGGTTCACATTCACCACGGTCACGGCTCCCCTCAGCGACTTCCGTGTTAACCCGGTCTTCTTTCCGGGTTCCAAATCTTCAGCCTCCAGAAGTAGGAGTAAGAAGTAGGAGAGTTTGGGGCACAGAGCACTACTCTGCACACAGAGGACATCCTAAAACAAGCCAATTAGAGCCTCAGGCTCTAATCACATGCTTGTATAAAATGATGGACTTAAGAGAAACACATTAGTCCAGCGCCCACCCAGTGAAGTGAGCGCACACACATAGAACAATTGATTTTTAAAGAAATGATAATATGACTAACGTTTTTTAACTTAATAATCATAATCATGCATAATCATAGAACATTTTTTTTAAATACAGTACCTCACAAAAGTGAGTAAACCCCTCACATTTTTGTAAATATTTTATTATATCTTTTCATGTGACAACACTGAAGAAATATGAATTGTGATGTGTTACTCTCGCGCTTCCACTAAAACAACAATTGATTTGTGCTTAAATTGATATTCAATATTAAATTGTTGCTGTGGCGGCTGCAATCACTAAATAGTTATCCGTGACTATTTTGCAAGATTTAAAAAAAAAAAAAAACACTGAAGAAATGACTTCAACACGCAGCCATTAATGCCTAATTAGCCATTTTCCCTCCCCAATGTCATGTGACTCGTTAGTATTACAAGGTCTCAGTGTGTTAAATTTGGTATTGTCGCTCTCACTCTCTCATACTGGTCACTGGGAGTTCAACATGGCCCCTCATGGCAAAGAATTCTGAGGAACTGAAAAAAAGAATTGTTGCTCTACATAAAGATGGCCTAGGCTATAAAAAGATTGCAAATACCCTGAAACTGAGCTACAGCATGGTGGCCAAGACCATACAGCGTTTTAACAGGACAGGTTCCACTTAGGCCTCGCCATGGTCAACCAAAGAAGTTGAATGCATGTACTCAGCATCATATCCAGAGGTTGTCTTTGGGAAATAGATGCATTAACCACTTGTCGACCGCCCGCCTCAGCATGACGGCTGCAAAGTGGGTTGTTATCGCAAACCGCCGTCACCTGATGGCGGCTGCGATAACTAGCATTGTGAGCGTGCCGCCGGAGGCGCGCTCACTTGCTCACTGTGTTCAGGGGGGCCAGAGAGCTGGTAGTGAGGACTCGATCTCCACCGGCTACCCCCGATGGCCCCCCCCGCAGTGAAAGAAAGGAGGTCCGTATAAGTAAACACGGATCTCCGTTCTGACAGCCCAGCCACCATACAGTTAGAACACTCCTAGGGAATAAAGTTAACCCTTAGATCGCCCCCTCTAGGTTAACCCCTTCACTGCCAATGGCATTTACACAGTAATCAGTGCATTTTTATAGCACTGATCGCTGTATAAATGCCAATGGTCCCAAAAAAGTGTCAAAATGGTCCGACATGTCCGCCCCAATATTGCAGTACCACTAAAAATTGTGTATCGCTGCCATTACTAGTAAACAAAAAATAAATAAATAAAAACCCCAGAAATTAATTCTCATCATTCGTAAACATGGCAACTTTTGCGCAAACCAATCAATGAGAGCCGATTGTGACTTTTTTTGCCAAAAATATGAGGAAGAATATAAATCGGCCAAAACCGATGAAAAAAATGTTTTTTTTATATTTTTTTGTATTTGTATTTTAGCAAAAAGTAATAAAAATTGTTTTTTTTTGCAAAATTGTCGCTCTTTTTTTGTTTATAGCGGCGATCAGAAATAACGCAGAGGTGATCAAATACCACCAAAAGAAAGCTCTATTTGTGGGAAAAAAAGGACGCCAATTTCGTTTGGGTACAACGTCGCACGACCGCACAATTGTCAGTTAAAGTGATGCAGTGCTGAATCACAAAAAGTGCTCTGGTCCTAAAGTGTGAAATGCTTCCAGGGCTGAAGTGGTTAATGTCTAAACCACTGGCAACAAAAGTGAGTACACCCTTAAGTGAAAATGTCCAAATTCCGCCCAATTAGCCATTTTCCCTCCCCGTTGTCATGTGACTCGTTAGTGTTACAAGGTCTCAGTTGTGAATGGGGAGCAGGTGTGTTAAATTTTGTGTTATCACTCTCATTCTCTCATACTGGTCACTGGAAGTTCAACATGGCACCTCAAGGCAAAGAACTCTCTGAGGATCTGAAAAAAAGAATTATTGCTCTACATAAAGATGGCCTAAGCTATAAGAAGATTGCCAAGACCCTGAAACTGAGCTGCAGCATGGTGGCCAAGACCATACAGCGGTTTAATGGGACAGGTTCCACTCAAACAGGCCTCGTAATGGTCGACCAATGTAGTTGAGTGCACGTGCTCAGCGTCATATCCAGAGGTTGTCTTTGGGAAAAAGAAGTATGAGTGCTGCCAGCATTGCTGCAGAGGTTAAAGAGGTGGGGGGTCAGCCTGTCAGTGCTCAGGCCATACGCCACACACTGCATCAAATTGGCCTGCATGGCTGTCATCCCAGAAGGAAGCCTCTTCTATAGATGATGTACAAGAAAGCCTGCAAACAGTTTGCTGAAGACAAGCAGGCTAAGGACATGGATTACTGGAACCATGTCCTGTGGTCTGATGAGATCAAGATAAACTTAGTTAGTTCAGATGGTGTCAAGCGTATGTGGTGGCAACCAGGTGAGGAGTACAAAGACAAGTGTGTCTTGCCTATAGTCAAGCATGGTGGTGGGAGTGTCATGGTCTGGGGCTAAATGAGTGCTGCCGGCATTGGGGAGCTACAGTTCATTGAGGGAACCATTAATGCCAACATGTAATGTGATATACTGAAGCAGAAAAAGCGAAGACTGAGTCGTAGGGCTGTATTCCAACATGTTAATGACCCCAAACACACCTCCAAGATGACCACTGCCTTGCTAAAGAAGCTTAGGGTATGGGTGATGGACTTTCCAAGTATGTCTCCAGACCTAAACCCTATTGAGCATCTCTGGGGCATCCTCAAACAGAAGGTGGAGAAACGCAAGATCTCTAACATCCACCAGCTCCGTGATGTCACCATGGAGGAGTGGAAGAGGACTCCAGCAGCAACCTGTGATGCTCTGGTGAACTCCATGCCCAAGAGGGTTAAGGCAGTGCTGGAAAATAATAGTGACACTTTGGGCCCAATTTGCACATTTTCAGTTAGGAGTGTACTCACTTTTGTTGCCAGCGGTTAATGGCTGTTTGTTAAGTTATTGAGGGGACAGCAAATTTACACTGTTATACAAGCTGTACACTCACTGCTTTACTTTGTAGCAAAGTGTCATTTCTTCAGTGTTCTCACATGAAAAGATAGAATAAAATATTTACAAAAATGTGAGATACTGTATTTAAAAAAAATTGTTCTATGATTATGCAAAATAACGTTGGGAACTTTGGGGGGGTCAGCCTTATGGACCGGCCGCCATTGACAGTGATATACAGTATAACATGTGTGGGGCAATCGCTGTTTGCAAACGTGCACACTCTAGCCACACGTTTGCATTAATGAGTGTGTGTAGTGTAACAGGGTTGCTTTTAAATATTATTTTTATTACGTTTTTATCATGTTAACTTTTATTACTTTTTTCATCATTTAACTTTATTGTCATCACAAGGGGACCAACAAGCCCCTATGTGATAGCATTGGATAACAGATTCTCTTTATGGAAACATCAGGGATCTTTTAGACACCTAAGGACTCCTCTGCCCTCCACTGTAGCTAATCCAGCACCCCGTCCACAGCAGCCAGAGAATGACAGTTCCTCCCACTCTCCACCCTGAAGGCATTTGTGAGGCTTCTGGGAAAAGAATGGAAGAGCCTGAGAATCATGGCTGCAATAGAGTTCATTTTAACCACTTTATGACCGCCATATAGCAGAATGATGACCAGAAAGTGGTTCCATTATCTTGACTGGACATCATATAACGTCCAGCAGGATAAGCCGCTAGCGCGCACCCGCAGGAGCATGCAGCACAGCGATCGGTGGTGTGGTGTGTCAGTCTGACACACCGCATCTCCTATCCTGGTAAAGAGCCTATGACATAGGTTCTTTACCATTTGATGAGCTGTGTCCAATCACAGCTGATCACATGGTAACCAGGAAGAGCCAGTTATCGGGTCTTCCTCTACTCACACTGACGTAAATAGATTAAAACCGATCGGCTGCTCTCCTGACAGGAGGGGGGCCTGCGCTAATAATCAGCGCATTGATTATCAGCGCAAACCCATCAAGGATGCCCACTGGAGACCAACAGGGGTGCCCACTGGAGACCACTAGGGATGCCCATTGGAGACCACCAGCTGAGCCCCCCAGGGATGCCAATCAATACCAATTAGTGCCCATTAGTGGCATTAGGATGGCACTCTGTGCCCATCAGTGATGCCTGTCAGTGCCTCCTGATCAGTGCTGCCTATCAGTGAAATCTATCAGTGCTGCCCATCAGGGCCACCCATCAGTGCCGCCTATAAGTGCCCACCAGTGCTACCTATCAGTGCCACCTATGAGTACCCATCAGTGCCTCCCATGAGTGCCCAGTGTCACCTATGAGTGCCCATCAGTGTAAACTATCAGTGCCATCTGTGCTGCATATCAGTGCCACCTATCAGTGCACATCAGTGCTGCTTACCAATGCCCATCAGTGCCACCTCTTCAGTACCACCTAATCAGTGCCAATTAGTACTGCCTCATCAATGCCTGTCAGTGCAGCCTCATCAGTGAAGGAGAAAGCGTACTCATTTACAAAGCTTTGTAACAGAAATAGAAAAACTTTTTTCAAAATTTTTGGTCTTTTTTTATTTGTAGAGTAAAAATAAAAACCCAGCTGTGATCAAATACCCCCAAAAGAAAGCTCTATTTGTGGGGAAAAAAATATAAAAATTTAGTTTGGGTACAGTGTTGCATGACCGGACAATTGTCTTTCAAAATGCGACAGCTCTGAAAGCTGAAAATTGGACTGGGCAGGAAGGGGGTGTATTGAAGTGGTTAAACACTTCAGACTTTGGACATACTAGCTACATATAGAGAGCTGAAGTAGCTAAGATTCTTGACTAGCTAATTGAGATTCCATGATCTTAGCAAACTCTGATCACAGATCAAAAGGGATACTTTTTTAAACTCAGCCAACCAAGTCCTAGGTGAATGGGAATGGAATGGCATATTAATATTTAGACTGAGCTGCAAACTGCCAAACTATTCCAATGATTTATATGTTTGTAATAGTAAAGTAGTTAAATAAGAAAACAGCTTTCTACCAAAAAATGTTTTTAGTTGTGTTTGTGAGCCTTAAAAGGATTGCATTTTAGTTGTATACCTTTCCGAATAATAAGGAGCTATATCGTTGAGTAGCAGATGACATGTTCAAGGTCATGTTGGGGATTCTGTGACCCCCCCCTCCATTGCTTCCCAAGAGATGTCTGTGATTATCAGTCACTGATCCTAATCAGATGCACTCAGTTGCCGTGATAATTTTTGGCCTATAGATTACACTCAATAGGGCCACCTCATTGGGGACTTGAGCACATTCATTCGCACATTACAATGTCAACTGCTCCGTCAGCTATAGACATACACAGATTCAAAGATTTGAGTGGAATGATAAGGATTAGAATTGACAGCTAGAAACCATTCTTACTAGCTCTGCACTTTTTCTAGCACAATATAATTTCATCTACATGGTTAAAGAACACAAGCTCAGAGATCAAGCATTTCCAGTCAAAGCTAAATGCATTGAAGGTTGTCTATTATAATTAATAAGCAATATATTCACAAGTGTAAATATTCAGAACATCCACACTGAATAATGATTTTTCTAGATATACTTCTAATTTCTAATTTTTTTATTAATATTTCCTATGAACAAAGGACCTTGCTTATCACTTATGAAATCTGAGAAAACAAATTGCTTCCATCATTTTTTTTATGTCTTAACAACCAATTTGATTCACCCTTTCATTCTCTTATTCTCCTACTGCTGAGGGAGAATCTGGCCAATTGCTTTGGGGCAATATACATTGTTTAAGACACTTATTACACCCGTTTCCACAAATATTGACAAGAGTTGAAGAAATTGTAGAAAGCATTTATCATTCCATTAATAACATCAAGAAACTTTTTGATAAAAAATGGGATCCATGGTTTATTTATAAAACTTCTTTAAATGTGAGGGTTTGGGCTGGCCACTCCTTTGTGTTTTGGCTCTTGTACACGGGCACACTTCTAACAAGACCACCTTTTCATCTCCACCATCTTCTCATCATACATTTTTTGCTCTACTCTTTTGGGTAACTGCACAGAACCTCCCTGCAACATAAAAAAATCACTCCAGCTGTCTGTGATTTCTCACCTGCCTCTCCATAACCCCAGGTAACTACTGCTGTGGAAATATTTTGCTGAAGTGACGTATATTTTGGTCAAACCCTTATTAGGACTGTGAAATCCATATTTTCATCAAGGTGCTCCAAGATATCCTTTGTTTGGTCTCTTTTAATTGAGAATGTGTCCCCTGAGATAGAGAATTCTGAATATACGATGCCCAGTCAAATATATATATTTTACAGGAAAATTATGTACTTTATATATTTTATGGTTTTATATGAGCAATTTGCCTGGTTTGTTGTTTACAAGACTGTTTCCTATTTATCAAGAGGAAAAAAAGCTTATTTTTGGTGCCTTCAAAGAAAGACTCATGCATAGTAATGAAGGTGTCATTTGTCTTTTGTGTGGCTACTCTGAAGACATTGTGTCTCCATGGGGCTTGGTGGTGGCAGTCTTAATTAATGTAAACATGCTACAGACATGGTGGAAATGGGTATCTTGTTCTTCAGCTTCAATTCTGGCCAATCAGGAGTCAATGCAACTCCAGTCAATCAGGGTGCTTGATGGGGGTTAATGCAGAGGGTGGGCAGAAGGGTCATGACAAAACCAATTTTCCCAGCATAATCCAGTCTCTTTGAGTCCAGACTTCCGATGACCATGTGGGTCCAGTTTAGAGTAATGTATCGGCCTCACCTTTTCTTTATGTCTCTTGCTCTGCTGTAACTCTTTCTGTCCTACAGTTTGTCTTAATTAGAGTTGAGCGAACCCGGACTGTAAAGTTTGGGTCCGTACCGAACTTTGGGGGGTCCGGGACCCGGATCTGAACCCGGACATTTCAAAAAAAGTCCGGGTTCGAGTTCGGGGTTCTGGTGTTTGATTCCACGTGTTGAATAGCTGCCAAGGGCAGCCAATCAACAAGTGTTTCACTGGTTTGCCCTTAGAAGCAATCACAGCCATGCCTACTAATGGCATGGCTGTGATTGGCCAGTGCATCATGTGACACAGCCTCTATATGGGGCTGGAGTCACCGTGCTGCATGTCATATGCTCTCAGGATAGTTTAGGGAGAGGATGCTGCTGGCTCTGTGAGGGACAGATTGCAGATATTATAGAACATCTCATCATGCATTACTGAACGATCTGATTGTGGACTAGGGAGAGATACTAGTACTGCTGCTTTGAGGGACAGATTGCAGACCTCATCCTGCTGCACAGAACAATCTGACTGGACTAGGGATTTGATAGGACTCTCGTATACTGTACGTCGTGCCACTGAGGTCGGGGTATATCTCCGACACAGTGTACTACG